>PYSP01000124.1:0-32966 GCA_003049395.1 Pseudohalonectria lignicola
GATACGGCCCACCAGGCATTTATATCCTGGAAAACCCTTTCGTCGGCACTGTCGTATTTCTTCCTCACGTGAGAAATAAGGGAGGGCCGAAGGCTGACGAGCTGGTAGATGAGGCCAAGAAGAACTGCTGTGGCGTTGTTACTGCGCCCGTCGTCGGCTTGGCAGAAGAAGTAGGCGGGGCTGCTGCCTTGAGCCACGGATTTGTTCAGCTCGTCGATAATGCCACAGAGGAGCATTGTCTTGCCCATGCCAGGACCTCCTCTGATCCAGAGAAACCGGCTCTGTTGACCGTCACGCCATTGCAGAAATTGGGTATTTTCAAGTATCCAGCGGTAAGCATCCGTAAGGAGACCGCCATTATTCTCCTCAATCCGCTTCTTATCAAGGCGGGGGTCGGTACATCTCATGGCCCGAAGACATTGCTTGTCTTCGTCAGAATGATGACCGATCTTAGACTGGAGAGCCTGGAGGATTTCGCTGTAGAACACTTCTTAGTCGTGTGTTAAAGCAGGATTGAGAGGATCTTGAACATACCTAATCTTGGCGTTAATCTCGTCCAACTGGAGTCTAACTTCCTTCCCAGCATCCTTCCAAAAGCTATCGACAGCCGACTCGACTTCTTTACTCGCTTGGTCTGGAATCCCGAATTTCTCTGACTCTTGCCTTGTTACTGCTGTATCGGAGCCCTTCAACTTGCTCTTCATCGTCAGCATGCAGAGGGCGAAACACTTGGCGAGGCCATGAGAAAGATCCAGCATCATCTCATCTTGGAGGCCGAGAGGCCCTTCGGCACCTTTGTACAGAAGGTCGTGTGCCAATTTGTTATACAGGTCGTCCGCCATGCTGACAACTTGAACCTCGAACATGATGCCGTCATACCGAAGCAGGGCTCCCGGCTTATCTTCTGGCAAAGCGACGCGGTGATTGTCGGCCGCGTACGCACCGAACCATGGCTTTTTCCAGTGCTTGTAGACTTCACGATCCGACCTAAAGAGTGCTGGATCTTTCCGCTCTGCGAAGTCTCTTCTGACAACTTGTTTAGCCTTCTCGAGATCGTTATGATAGGTCACCACGATCCTAAGTCCCGCGAGGTCGTGCATTTCGTGGAAGATCTGTTCTAGTGATTCGAACCGCTTCTCCTGCACTTTCCTAAGATCTTCCTCGCGCCGTCGGAGCGTCTTCTCGACAGAAGATCCTTGTTTAGCCCGGCCAATGACCTGAGCATCGATGTTTTCAGTGCGGAGGACATTCTGGAGTAGCTCAGTCAAATCTGCCACCATCTTTTTATAGTCGTCGATGAGGTTGGTCCAGATCTTATCGACAAACACTTTTCTCAGCTGCTCGCTTTTCTGCTGAGGATCTAGGTCGGCCTCTAGTTGGTGCTGGCTGAGTAGTCGGGCGCGTTTTGCTAGCAGCGGCTCACTCGGTAAAGCGTGACTCTCACCGCTCGGCATGGGCAGCGCTGTGCTGTTAATCGATGGCACCAACGAGACACAGCTCGGACCAGTACTAGAACCCGCCGCACACTGCGACTCCCCAGCCAGTGCTTGGGTGGCCAGCGGCGTGTACGGCGGGTTCAACGCGCTGTTCTCAGCGTCGGCGTCATTACGGAGTCGCTTCGAATTAGGTAACGAGTTGTTGTTGAGAGTCAGACCTCCGAAAAACCCATCGTCCGCGCCAGGCGCCTTGCGCTTCTTAATGAAAGTCATTTTAGGAGACTTTTCGCCTAGACGCAGGCCGGGGGACTGCTGGAAGTTGGGCCTCTATGAGATCGTCGATGTCGATTGATCCAGATGACTGGAGGAGAGTTACTGTGCGTGAATCTTGCCCACAATGAAAACAAATGTAAAATGCTTCTTGCTCCCGAATTTTGATCAGAAATTGTAATGCAGCCTCGAGTGCTAGGCCGCCCGATTTCTATGGAAGTGATAATGGCCTAACGGTCTCCCTGATAGGTGCCCTAAAGTAGGCAGCTGAAAGCAGTACTTAATCCAGCCTCCCACACATCATTCGAAGTTTCCGATAATTCTACTCGCTGTTGAATCTGCAGGCTGGACGAGTATACCAGGAGGTGTAGCTGCGCCGCGTGGTGGCTTGAACCGACCGCACCGTTGGTTAGGTGGGCAGCCTCGAAGACAGAAAATGCCGGAGAGTGCGCCAGGTGTGAAAGCAAAATAGTACGTTAGCCATTCCTTACTGATCACGTCGTAATTTTTATAGATTCAACTAGACTAGTTCGTTAAGCATTCAGAATAATTCCCGCCTCGGCCACCTGTTAGAGCTTCGTAAAAAGTGGAAAAAATTAACAGATTCAGCTCCTTAGGGCTTAACTACCATTCCCCTCCAAAATCTACCTAGGTGCCTGCTGCCTACTTGTCTAATTCCCCCAAGTTTCTTACAGTGCCCCGCGTCCTTCGAGCTCTGCCTCAAGCAGGACTTGTAGCGATGCTTTATTTTTTTCTACTTCTCTTCCAAATTATTCGTTTTCATATGCCCGACCTATCCTTCACTGTTTTGGCCAAATTCGATATAACTGAGTCGCGATGGCGTTCATACCTATCTCACCAGACCAGAAGGATGTACCAGACGTGTGCCTTAAGTAGAAAACCGATGACCTGATTTAAAAGTGGCACGAGTTGACAGAGGATAGCAGCCGATAATAAAATGAGGTTAAACGGGTAAAACGTCGCTAACATCAATTCGGTTCAGCTGGCGGCTCCCGTGCGGACAGACAGCCGCCTCTTACACCTTTCCTATGCCCCGTACACCATCTCCGCTGGTTTCCTACCATAGACCGGGAGGGACGACGTAAGTAAAACAACTATAAGCAGGGGCACGGCTACGGCGAAGTACGCCTAAAACTGGTCCTGGCCTGGGGAGTAGCCCTCGCTCATGCTGAAAAGGCTGGCTATCCAGGACAGGGGCACGAACACCAGCGCGATATAGGTGAGCCGTGTGATGTTGGCGGCTTGGACCAGCGAGCTGCGCGAATCGAGCAGCTGCACCATGGACGTCGCCACCGGGATCATCTACTCGAGCGAGTGGCCGTAGTCTTTCAGTTGCGAGCTTACGTGGTCGATATCCCTAAGCACCGTCTCCCAGGGCTGCTTGACAGCCTCGTACTGGAGCTAATGGGTGGCAATTGGGTGAGGAGATTAAGCTTATTCCGGCTTCGAAAACATCGTCGACGCTAGCGTTATAAGTAGTAGTAGCCAGTCTTGGTTGTATGCGAATTCTAACTATAAAGCGGGTGGCCTCTGGACGCTATTATGGGTTTTACTGCGTACCTGGAGGTCGGCGATGTCGTTATCGTGCAGCCGTTCGTGGACGTTCCGAAGAGTACTCGTAGTACTTTACGAAGCGGCTTACCACAAGTGTGTATAGAGCCCATTCGACAAGAGCAATTCGCATCGGGTAGTAGCCGATGCTGAGAATGCTCGTCTTCGGCCCGGCGAGTCCAGGGCTGTGCGCGAGGAGGTAGTCTGTCAGACTTTCCACTATGGAGGGCCTCGTAAACTTGCCTCTGTGAGGCGAAAATGAGGAGAAAGGCGCCGGCTGCGCGAATTCCTCGAAACCTCCGTGAAGAGGCTGGCATGGGTATGTCCTGGCGCCTCCTGACTTGAGAGACTCAGCAATCGAGTTCACCGGCGGATCAGTCAAGATCAGGCCTATCGAGCACGTCCTAGGTTAGCGAAGCGACCGGCGCTGATGATGGACTTTTGGCGGAAGCTTACAAATCCAGGCGGTGTCGAACCTCTTCAGCACAGCGGAGCAGCATGTTCGCGCGAGCGCAAGCTGCCGCCCTGACGGTTGAGGAAGTCGGCGTACGCTGCGAGGGAAGCTCCAGGTCGTCTTGAACGAATACGCCGTCGAGCCTCCGAGGCCATCCGGCAGGTGGATTACCTGCTGGTAATGGACGTGGAGAAACCCCCTATCGGCGATTTAGGAAGGGAAGAGTGCCAGATAAGGGGGAGGGGGGTTATCTTCAATGTCCTAGAATTCGGTGGAAACATGGCCCGCGAAGAAGATTTGGGCCAGGTCGAGCAGCGTGCCCGAGAGGCCGATAAGATGCGGCTGCACGTCTTCGACGGTCATCACTCGCCCGTCAGAGGAAGGACGAGACGTCAACAGCGAAGGAAGCTCGTCCTCGGGTACGACCCGGGAACCTGAATGCGCTTGGCCATTTCCAGGAAAGTCGAGCACTACAACGGTACTCGAGCTCCGTGAGGTCGCATGCTTGATGTGCTCCGAAAGGCTAGTAATACACGGGTTCGACACCCTGCGGAACTCGACGAAGTCTCCATAAGTCGGTGTCGATATCGCCTTAGCCATCAATCCGCTACAGGCTTATGCCTAAACAAAGGAGGTTATATTTACAGATTCCAAAAAAAGTAGGTTTGCTGCTCGGATCACCCGCAGACGATAATTTCTTCTTTCGTGAGAAGATAACCTTACGGTGGCGCCCATTTAATAGCGAAGGCGGCCGGCTCCGTTTTCAGCTCCCAGGTTCAGGTGAAGCCAGAGCCTGCCCTCCTCAGCTGCAACGCCACCACAATACGGAAAACCCGCATCAAGCCATCGATTCTGATTCGATAGCATCCGGAAAGCACCTGGAGTTAGGGAGTCGCCCAACCATGCGGCAGGCTAAGGTAACCCCTATCGGTTTGATCTTCAATTTCACCCTCCTCTACACGGAGGACAGGACCGTTGACTCCTTCAGCGTCGAACACCGCTCAGCCAAGTATCCGTGAAGAGGGACCCTAGGATGCGCGCCGCGTCGGACCGATCTAGGGCCACGCCCGAGAGCGTCAGCTTGGAGACCAGGGCGCGCAGCTCCGGGAAGACGACTTCTTGCCTGCGCGGGTCCACGCCCATGACTGTGGTGGCCAGAAACACGCGGAAGGACCACGTCTCTGCGGGTGGCATGTGCGACACCGCCAGGTCGCAGTGCGCGAGGAAGGGGGAACGCCGCTTGGGATGGGAGTCGAGAGAGTCCGGGGTGGTGATGAAGTCGAAGTCCAGCTGGTCCTTGCCGGCGACCCTGTTGAGATTAAGGAGGTACGCTTTCAGTTTCTCCATCAGGAGGAGCTTCTCCCCTGCGTTGTAGGTCAGCACCTCGTAGGCGATGGGGAGCTGGGCCTCCAGATCCGCGATTTCTCGTTGGATGTTTTTGCGACTTCCTTTTGCAGGGCAGCAGGTTAAGAGATATGTAAATCAACTTTAACCCTCTCAGGCTGCGAGGATCAGTGACCCCGCGCGGGCCGTCGTCATCAGCCCGCTGGATTGAGTTTGGGAGAGCTTTGGTGGGGTCGTGGGCGAACGACGGTGGAGCAGGTGGCTGTACTGCGGGCCAACATGGCTCGGTTCGTCGGCGTGGGATAAGACGAGGCTGGAGAGAGAGGGTAGGGTGGTTTGTTGTTACTGTTCTGTAAGGGTAAATAACGCGTTGCACAGGGGGATGCGTTGTAAGCTTAGGTGACCCATATTAGACTTAAAATACGTCGTCAGGTTCAATATGATCGAGAGTCTTCATCAGATTCCATAATTGTGGAATCCAATTATGTAGTAGCCAAAGCGTAGAAACAGGTTCAGGAGCAAGCAGATGTAGCCGGGATGTTTTTCGACGCAAAATGTGCCGCCAGCAAAGATAGAGCATTATCTGCTTTGGAAGGCCTGATGAAGCGTGTGGCTGAGCGCCAGATGGAGGGAGAGGCTACGGTGTTAGGAGTTTATACGATAAGTACCAGAGAGGCTACGGTAGGGGCTACGATAAATGGTAAGGATTAAAGCGGAGGAATATATGGATCACGGAAAAGATTAGACACCATGGAGGAACTCGTTAATATAGAATCTCTTCTAATCGCCTCCCCCCAGGTTTCCCAAGCCCGGGGGCTTGAGGCTAACATGTAGGAGCACACTTAACCGCCGCCTGGCTCGGTAGTGGATATATCGGCGGCCTAGAGGTTATTCACTATCCTTTAACGGCACCACGCCGGCCGTGATCGACGTCCGCGCTGGGACGTGTAGTGCAGACAGCCCTCTCGGGCTTCTATGGCCTTGTAAGGCGCTAATTTCATGTCGGGCGGTCCGCCGAGCCTCGCGCCCGGCGCTTTCGACTTAATAATGCCATGTCACACGCGGCTGGAGAGGCTGCCATGGGCGGCGACGCAGCTGGTTACGTATACTCAGCGGAGATGCCACGGGTGGTATCAGCCGCCGAGGCCTGATGTCTAGGGTCTCGTCTGGCAATCGGGCTCGCGACCATGTCGGAGCGGCTTCGGGGTGTCGGTCGCGAGAGGGAAGCGGTATGCTGTTCGACGATTCCTGCGGCTGCTGCTGCCCGTCAGGCGAGACGGGGCTGTCGAGGGACTTTCTGTCGTCGCCGTGCGGGCGTCAGGATTGATGGTCAGGGCCGTCCCTGGTCCGGTCCCAGCAGTTATTAATCTTCCTTCTCGTGTAGCGCCCACTCTTCTTCTTCCTCCTACTCCTTCGCCTCTTTTTTTATTCGCCCTGCCGTTTATCGGCTCTGATGGAGTCGAATTCCGACCTGGTCGACTCCAGGTTGCCGTTAGTCGAGTCGAGTTCCGCCCTGGTCGGCTGCAGCTCGCGCCTGAACCATAAACAAGAAGCTGTCATATTCACGCGCGGCCTCTCCTCGGAGCTCAAGCTCCCGGTGAACTTCTTACGGTGGCAGTAAGACGTGCTTCATTTCTGGGAGTGTGAGTGCTGCGCCGCCAACGGCTCTCGTGGGTCAGACATTTGTACTGCCTTAAGGGATTCACCTGAGTCGATATATGTGAGCGAATAATGTGCGTCGTAAAGGCCGTGCTCTCTCGGTCGGTGTTACTGGAGGCCTCCGCATTCTTCTTCCCTCCCAGTGTCGCTGGGAACCATACCCGAATAAGGGACCTGTCCGCAAGCTAGGCATTTGACCAGGCCAACAGCATCGGCTTACGCATCCAGGTGTGGCCTGGCAATTGCGTTATTGGTCGATGTACGGGATTGGGAAATGAAAGGGGCCTGGTCGATGCGAAGCCGTTGTCGAGAACAAGTAGAGGTGCAGAATCACGGGCGGCCTTCCGATGGAGCAGGTACGTGGAGCGCGGAAGCTGGTGACAAGACGAGCAGGTCGCGGAGCTCTTTAGGGCGGCGCACGGGCCAGTCACGTGGTGCGGCGCGGGCCAGTCAGAAAACGGCGTCGACAGGAACACATGGATACAGCTTGCCGAGGCTGTGGTGACTTCAACGCGAGACGAGGCTGTCTCGTCAAAATCCAAGCTAGCAGTGTGTAGCAAAGGCGGATGATGCACCGCCATACTACAATTCCTTGATGCTGTAGCTAGCCTCCAGGTAGCTGGGTACCTACCTTCCTGCCTACGCCGTACTCGCAGGTATCAGTACTCTGAATGGGACCCAATCATTAGGGTGAGAGGGTCCACGATGGTACTCGGTAGGTACCTACGGAGCAGAATTTAGGCTTTTGTGGGGTCTCAGAGTTGACGACAGCTGGATGGCGGGGTAAATTTCACAGCGATGCAATCTCACGCAGCACAGACAAGTCAACCCAGCCGCGGCTTTTACGGGTGGGACGGAAAGCACGATATCGCCTTGGGAAGGTCGCGACATCAGTAGCTAGTGGGATGGGATAGATATAAAGGTCTTAGACCCTACTGTTACAAAAGTTGAAACTTAGACTTTTGTATATCAAAGTCAGCCACGAGACGAATTGCAAATCACATAGAGTGTGGGTTTCTTGCCATCCTGCCGACTTGGAAGTCGGATTCCCAACGAGTGATCTCTATCGAGCACAATCCCCCCTGATCCAAGCAAAGAAAAGAAAATATTAAAAAAAGGGAAGGAAAAAAAGAAAAGAAAACCTTTGGATCTCACAAGGATGTCCGAACCCATCGAGGAGAGGCTCAAGAAGCTCCCAACGGAGTACAACCGCAGTTAGATGATGCCCTTTCTAAGTACCTACCTACCCAGCTAGGTGTCCTGTCCACAGCCGCGAGCGCTTGATAACTCAGCTAACGACGATTGCTACCTCTCTGCCCTCCTCCTGAAACCACAGGGCCTGTCCGCATCGCCGTGATAGGCGGCACGGGCCTGAGCCAGCTAGAGGGCTTCCACCCGGTGGCCGCGATCCGGGCCTCGACGCCCTGGGGCGAGCCGTCGTCGCCGATCCAGATCCTGGAGCACGGCGAGCTCGCCGTGGCCTTCCTGTCGCGGCACGGCCTGCACCACCAGCTGGCGCCCCACGAGGTGCCCAACCGGGCCAACATTGCGGCCCTCCGGCGCATCGGCGTCCGCTGCATCGTGGCCTTCACCGCCGTGGGCAGCCTGCAGGAGCACATCAAGCCCATGGACTTTGTGCTCCCGGACCAGGTCATCGACCGCACCAAGGGCGTCCGTCCCTTCACCTTCTTCGAGAAGGGGATCGTGGGGCACGTCGGGTTCGCCGACCCCTTCGACGCCAAGGTCGCCGCCGTGGTGAAGAGCTGCGCCGCTGCCATGGAGGGGGATGGTGTCGTGCTGCACGACTCGGGTACAGTAGTCGTGATGGGTACTTCCTCCTCCTCTTTTTCTTCTTGTTCTTTTTTTGTTAATTTTCCTCCCTTATCTTTTCTTACGCTGGCGCCCTTACCACGCTCAAGCGAAACAAAAAGAAGAAAAAAGAAGAGAAAGAAGATGAACAAAGCTAACAGCAGCTTGCCTACCCGAAAAGAGGGCCCTCAATTCTCAACACGCGCCGAGTCGAACCTCTACCGCAACTGGGGCGGCTCCGTGATCAACATGTCGACCTTGCCCGAGTCCAAGCTCGCGCGGGAGGCCGAGATCTCTTACCAGCCCATCTGCATGGCCACTGACTACGACTGCTGGCACACCACGGAGGAGGACGTCAACGTCGCCACCGTGCTGGGCTACATGGCCGCCAACGGCGACAACGCCAGGCGGCTCGTCCAGGCCGTGCTGGACCGCCTCGGCGAGGAGGGGAACGAGGACGTCGTGAACGCCAGGCACCTCGAGGGCGCCTCCGTCGGGGCCGTCCAGTTCCTCACCAAGCCCGCGGGGAGGGGGAAGGAGGCCGAGGCGAACATGGAGTTCCTGTTCCCGGGTATTTTGAGCTCACTAGACAGCTAGACTAGGGATTCTTTTTGTCCCCTTTTGCCTCTTTCCCCCTCTGGACTGTTTTGTCTTCTTCTCCACTGACTGGCTGGCTGCTAAGAGTCTTTTGGGATACAAGCTTGGCAGCAGTTGTCTAACTTTGATCTTAAACGCGTCTCTACATCGACACTTAGAATAAAACATTGCAATTTAACCCTTGAGCCCTTCTTCTTCTTTTTCTTTCTCTCTTCATTAAACAACCCAAGAAGCAGATATGCCATGTCATGTCAAGAGTAGAAACAGAGCAGCAACATTTATCCATCCCGATGTATAGCCTAGGCTTATTTGTTGGTATCCTACATGTATCCATGAAAAAGATATACACCGCACGCGCAAACAACACACCGCCGGCCTCATCCTCGCACTACGCCAAAACACCCCCTAGCCCACTGGTGAAGGCGAAAAAGAAATTGAGAAAAATAATGGGTAATGTAACGAGAGGATAAGACCAGGGATGAACAAATAAAAGAGAATAATAAAAGAAAAAGAAGAAGAACGACGGTGATGCTATCATGTGGATATGTCTTTAAAACCACCTACACCATCCTAAAACGGATTAGAAGAAGTAGGAGCAACGACAGGGAAACCGTCCTCGACCAAGAATAACCGCGCATACCCAACAACACCGTAAGCCCCAACACCGCCAGCCCCGGGAGAGGGAGGGAGGGGGCGGGAGACCACACCTCCCCTCTTCCCTCTCCTCACATGAGCTGGTACAGCGCCTGGACAGCCTTCTCCGCGGCGGCCACGTGCCAGGGCCGGACGTCCGTGTCCCTGTCGACGACCCCCCTGGCGCGGGCCAGGGTCCCCAGGGCCCGGAAGTAGGCCAGTATCTCCCTCAGCAGCGCCTCGTACAGCCGCGGGTTCCCCTCAGTCCACACCACGTTGACCTCCATGGCCACGGGCGGGTCCTCGGGCCGCGTCCCGCCCCGCTTGACCAGGTACCCGCTCACGAGGGCCGGCGTCATCTCCACCGGGGAAGGGGACGGCGGCGAGCTCGGGGAGGAGGAGAGTGGAGGAACAGCAGGAGGAGGAGCGCCGGAGCCGCCGCCGCCGCCGGGGCTGTTGACGATGTTGTTGTTATTGTTGTTGTTGCTGTTGTTGTTGCTGCTGCTGGAGATGGTGTTGCTACTCAGACGGTGCGACAGGACGGCGCCCCACGTCGCGTCCGTGATGTCCACGAGCGCCGTGTCCGGGTCCAGCTCGACCGGGTTGGTGGTGCCCTCATTGGCGCCGCCGCCACCACCGCCCGGGGTGGCGGGAGTGCCGACGCCGCCGCCGTTCTGGTCCGGGGACACGACGCTCGCCTGGGGTGTGGACACGGGCGTGGTGTAGCAGGCCGAGGCCGCGGCGGCCGCGAGGGGCAGCCGCACCGGGGGCGGGACCAGCTGCAGCGACGGGTCCGTGTCCACCGTCAGCAGGGTCAGGCTGACCGAGGCGCGCGACTCGTTCTGCTGCAAGCCCACCCAGAGGTCCGCCTCAGACTGGTCCATGCTGGCCCCGCACTTGGTGATGATGATCTGCCAGTGCACCCTCCATGCCGAGATGAGCTCCTCCGTCGTCTCCCAGATCTCCTGCGCCACCTTGGCGAACGGCGTCACGAGCTGGCCCTGTCGCTGTTGCTGCTGCTGCCTCCCGTTGGCCCCGACCCCGCCCACCCTCCTCCGGCCGAGGCAGTACGACGCCGTGGCCTGCTTCACCCCCCTGTTGTCCGTCCACGCCGCCGTGATCCAGCGCTCGTCCACGCTCTGGGCGTAGGCGATGTGGATGCACGAGTTCTCGTGCAGCACGTTGGTCGAGGGCGTGGCCGTCAGCTTAAACTCGATGTTGCGGGGCAGCGGCTGCTCCAGCACGATTGCCGGGGCGGGCATCAGGCCGTCGAAGAGCGTGCAGCGGTCGTACGTCTCAAGGCAGAGTCCCACGTAGTCGGCGGGGGATGGCATGACTAGGGACGAGGCCGACGCGACTAGCTCTAGTGGCACGAGCTGCATTACGAGCTCGATGCTGGGCGTCGTCGGCGTCGTCAGCGTCCGCTTGCTCGAGGCGATGGCCTTCTTGTACAGCTCGTACAGGCGCTGGAACGCGGCACAGCAGTCGACGATGGAGGACGGGCTTGAGGGAGAGTAGACGTAGTACACGACAAAGTTCTTCTCCTCAAGACCTGAGGACGAGAGCTCGTGGCAGAGGGAGCCCATCCTCTCGACGACGACCGACCCGGACCCGGGTGGCGCGCCTGAGCTCGGCGATGGCGGCGCATTGTCCACTCCGTAGGGAGCAAGCCCCGGGTCTGGCATGATTGAGGATTCGAGACGGTCAAACGCCCCCAGTTTGAAAGACTCATACACGTTCTCCACCCGGTCCAGGAAGTTGTCCATGTGATCCGTCATACCGTCCCAGTCCGGAAACACACAGACGGCGCAAACATCCTTGGGGCCCTGCGACGGCCCCAGCGCGAGGCTCTCCCAAAAGTCCACACACGTCGGCAGCAGCGAGAGAGTCACGTCGTGACGTCGGAGTTCTAGATGGGGGGTAGGGATCTGGAACAGGTTGGGCCGCATCTGCTCGACCCCGACGGGTGGTGCCGGTCTTCGGCTGGGAGGGCCAAGCAGGGGCACGTCTTGGACGTCGATGAGCGGCCTGAACCGGCACTCGACAGCCCCGGATAGGGACGACGGCAGGACCGACTGGAGCACCTGGACCGACTGCCGAACGCAGACAGAGATATTCCGGCGGGTCTCCCGCAAGTTAGAGAACTCTGATTCGGCAGCGGACGACGTGAGCCGCAAGGACCTCGCCGAGGCCGCCTGCTCGGTGAGTATTTGTGCCACCATGATGAAGTCGTCGTCCGCGAAGGATCCTTGGAGCTCAACCGGCTCCGGCTCCGGCTCCCCGAAGTACCTGGCCAGAGACAGCTCTGGCGGATCGTTGTTGGCAAATTTTGAGAGGTCGGGAGGCATCTGCGGCGAGAGCGCGTTATCGAACTCCCTCAGCAGTGACGTTGCTAGTGAGATTGCATCGTCATCGGGCCTTCTTCTGGTGGTGACAATCGACTTGGTGGGCGAAGATGGCTCATCGCTTGTGTAGCTGCTGTCATCCTGGTCCGACACCAGACCGACGTCGTCATCCGATGCAGGGTCATCAAGAACCATCTTCGTGGGGCTAGACTGGAGAGAACTAGTCTCGAGGTCCCCCGTGATCTTCGCGAGAAGAGCGCCCACATTCGATGGCAATTCCTTCAGCTTGCCGCGTCGTTGGTTCTGGCCCTGGCCCTGGCTATGAGCATTGCCATGAGCATGGCGGCTTAGAAACCCGGCCGTCGGCATTGTTGCTGCCGATGGGGAGACCAAAGCAGCCTTGTGGTTTTCATTCTCCTTCTTGGTGTCCCACCGGCACTCGAAGCGGCCATTCTCTTGGTACTTCTTGTTATTCAGCGCCAAATATGGATCGAAATCGACCTTCTCGAACACGCTGCCACGTCTCGCAGCCGGCTGTCTGGACCGGGCCGTCAAGGCACCGATATTGGTGTCTATCGATGCTCTGACGCGCTTGAAGACCGTTTCTGGGTTGAAAGGGCTTGGCTGCCTCTTGATCCCTGCCGAGACTTGCGTTCTCGACTGCCTCTCGCTTTCAGACACCATGCGTGCGTCCTCGGCCAAGCTGCTCCTCGCATGCTTCAGCTCTGGCTTGGTGAACACGGGCGGCTGCGACGCTGAGACACGGCCGGCCAGCACCATCGACCCCGCATTGTCAGCTGGCTTCTGGGGGAAGGCATCAAAGGAAAGCGGATTGCTAACCGCCTCGTCAAGGCCCGTCCCCACGCCCGTCCCCATGTCTGCTCCCATGGCTGTGATGCCGGAGAAGTCGAGGTCAGCCCCAACAACACCACCCCCGGGATGCTCGTCAAAGAAGCTGAAGTCCGCATCCGTAATGTCGTTGTCACCGAAGATGTCCGCGCCCATGTCGCCTAAGAAGTCGACATCGGCATCGAACGAGTTACTCTGCCTCTCGCGTTTGACTTCTGGCACCTCCCAGCCGCCGCTATCGCCAAATGCATCGCCCATCAACCCAGCCATCGGCCCGCCAGATGAGCCACCGGCCGGGCCGCCTAATGGGCCACCCGCTGGGCCACCCGCTGGGCCACCCGGACCGCCCATTTGGCCAGGATGTGGTATCGCCATTGCTGTCATGTCCACATCAACTGCCGCGGCAGCGTTCGGCTGGTTGTTTGGGCTCGACGCCGTGCCGTCTACACACGGAGCTGCCGTGACGGGATTTTGGACCCCATCCGGTGGCGTAGGATACATCGTGCTCGCGACGGCAGGAGCATTGGAGTTGCTCGGCCGGCGGATTGTAATGCCCGGATATCCATTGGCGCTCTGAACTCGGCCATCGCCATCACCCCCAGAGATGTCTCTCACAAGCGCTGCCTCCCTTTCTTTTTGTCTCCTTGCCAGCGCCGCTTCCCTCTGATCAGCACCCAAAAGCCATGTCTTGGCATCGGAAAGTGGGTCGAAGACCTCGGGGTCGGCCATCCATGACTGCTCATAGGGGAAGGATGGTTGGTTACATGTCCGGGAGAGCTTCTGAAAGCAGAGAACCGCCGGCCACACCAGACTAGGGCCTAGACTGCCTCCAGCTCCGGGGGTCCGCTTGCCATCGACTCTGGGCTCGGCCAGCCGTTTCCGGAGAGACTGGATGCTAACCCAGGAGGTCCGGGAGAGTATCGACGGGTGGATGCCATGCATCTCTAGTATTTTCGCACACTCGTTCCGACACCGCGCTATTTTGCTGTCGACATCGGGCCGTAAGCGCGACATCTGCGTGTCGGGGGACTGGACCAGATGGTGATCCGCAGATGCCGGGCCGCCGTCGACAACACCCTGAAGAGTTCCAAACGCTCCGAGCGGCGCCACCACGACGGGGACCCTGGGGGGTAGCGGGTTTATCGCCACACCAGCGGCGACAGACATGAGTCCGTTCACGACGGACAGCCCCAGGCTGATGAGAAGAGACCCCGTCGTCGTGAGATATATGCGGAAGGTGCCCAGAATCGTTGTCGAATGCCTCGGGCCCACGGCATTGTCGTTTGATGGGACCGCCGAGGAAGGCAGAAGCAGGGACCGGGCATTGAGCGCGATCGCTCCGACCCTGGCGCAAAAGGCTGACGACAAGCTCGAAAGAATGGCCGACACGAAATATTCGTACATTTCCTTGACCGGAACGGTCGAGTATCCCTTCGCCGAATCATGCTTCATCTCGTACTCAACCGCGCCTGCTCCTGCTCCTGCTCCTACCCCTGTCCCTAAGCCGAAGCCCATGCTATGTAACGAGACGGAGCTGTTGAAGGACTGCGCAGCCCTCCCCGCCGTCTCCAGGGCGGAACCAGCCGAGGAAGAGCTGTTCGGTGTGTTCATCGAATTCGTCCCGGTACCGACAGGTCGGCTTTTGAGCAGGCTTACTGGTTCGAATCCGCCCTCGTCGACTAGGCTGAGCTTGTAGCCACATACGTCGAGACTCGGCCCAAGGCTTGGCGGCGGCGACTGGCTGAGCGAAGACCCTTCCTTCCCGACGAGATAGAAGCACCATATCCCCCGGCGGATGGCGTCCGCATAAACCAGGTGGCCATCGTTCCTGAGCGCCCTCTCGACATCAGAGGCGGCGAAAGTGTAGGCGGAGGACAGTGTGGCTGGCTCGTAGACCCGGAAGGAGACCGAGGAAACATTATTCTAGAGAGGGATTAACCAATGATTCATCAGTCAGTTCAGGCGCCATGCATCGCGGGTTGGGGTAGTGTGATAATCGGGTTTACCGACAATGAGTAGAGTATTAGAATCATATTCTCCAGGGTCCATGTCGGAAGTTTTGGATGTTACATCTGAGTCGGCGTAGGCGGATCATATGGCGAAGCTCAAGCCGTGAATGCCGACAAAACCGGACCTCGGGCTTAAGGGTAGTCTGCAACCGTGGGCCCGATGAAAAATCGTCTGGGAGGATGTGTGTCTTTGGCAAATGTATTCCCCCTTGACACCAGACTCCATCATTCAGTATGCCCGCATGCTCCAAGTCGCAACAGACACGGAGGGTGAGCGGAGGGAGGGAGGATCGCGATGCGCACCGACGGATGGACGGGTGGTGCTAGGTCGTACCTAAAGGAGCAATAAGAACAGCAATGGCAGACGCAATTAGTTTTGTGATAGAGAGTGATATATGCGACCTCGATAGAGCGACTTTCGAGAGCTTCACTGTGTAGGTAGTTCTACTTCTCAGTGGTGTTATTAAGCAGATTTCCTCTGGCTGATGATAACCGTCGTCAGTGCGCTGATTGATGGTGGTGTCCAACAAATAGCCTGAAGAACGGCTGAGAACTGCCAGGATTCCGATAGGTAGGTCAGACCTGGAGAACTTAACCTTTGGGCCCACACAGCCCTGGTCGAGGAATCAAGGCCTGATAAGATGGATCCCCAGTCTCACTGTAAATGGTAATACAGATCTGTCACCAGCTGGCAGGCCTCCGTAATTGCTCCCCACACCTGAAGGGAACCCAGACGGCCTAGATTGATGGCCCACCACAACTGTTATCGATAACAGAACTTTTTTTTTTCTTCCCGTTCAATCAATAGCCCACCCCTCACAAGCATGCTGGACTGTCGCCGCCGACAAAGAGTCTACCGAGTCTAAGGCACACGCGCCATGAAGCTTCTCAACTCCGGGACGGTGCCCGTATACACAATATCGGGTGCGTCCACGTCTCGCTCAATACCAGATTGGCTCAGTCGCAGGCGGAAGCGGGACTTGAAAAAGGACCCTGAATATGCGAATCGCATAGAGCTCCTCCAGGACTTCGAGTTCGAGGAGGCTTCTACCTGTGTCAGGGTCAGCGACGATGGAGACTGGGTCATGAGCACGGGAACGTATAAGCCCCAGATTCATGTCCACCAGCTCTCCAGTCTGTCGATGTCCTACGCCCGACACACGCCCTCCCTCAACCACACCTTCATCATCCTCAGCTCCGACGTCTCCAAGAGCCTGCACCTCCAGAATGACCGTCGCCTAGAATTACATACCCCGGCAGGCTGTCACTACCATGTCCGACTGCCGCGCTTCGGCCGTGACCTTTCATATGACCGCCACTCCACTGAGGCCCTCATACCCGCGACCGGCCTCGATGGTGACGGGAAGGGCGAGATATATAGGCTGAACCTCGAGCTGGGGCGCTTCATGAAGTCATACCAGGTTGACTGCGGCAGCGATGACGGCGTCGAGCAAGGGCTGCAGGGCAGCATTGCGGTGGGCAGTGTGAACACCATCGCTCTGGCGGAGAACACGCACAACCTCATGGCTTGCGGGACGTCTATCGGAACTGTGGAGTTTTGGGATCCTCGCTTAAAGTCTCGCATTGCCACCCTGGGAGGGCTTGACGGCGAGGTCACGGCCTTGGAGTTCAGCCCGTCCGGTCTATCACTAGCGACCGGAACTAGCACTGGCATGATACAACGTTATGATCTACGACGCCCGGTCCCCCTATTGAAGAAGGATCATGGCTATGGATTCCCTATCAAGAATCTAATCCACATGCAAACAGCATCGCAGGAGAAGAAGGTACGTGTCCAACGAGGCTAAGCTTTACACTCTTTTGCGACCCGTCGGAACTGCAAGTATGTGAATAACCAACCAAGAAATCCATGCTAACATCACCCCCAGATTCTATCTGCCGACAAGAGGATAATCAAGATCTGGGATGAGGCTACCGGTGACCCCTGGACTTCGATCGAGCCGGTAGTGGACATCAACCATGTGGCTTGGTGCAAGAACACAGGAATGCTCTTCTCGGCCAACGAGGGACAGCAGATGCATGCCTGGTTGATTCCACACCTCGGCAGCTCCCCTCGTTGGTGCTCGTTCCTCGACAATCTGGTCGAAGAGATGGCCGAGGAGGTCCACACCGAAACATACGACGACTACAAGTTCTTGACAATGGCAGAGCTTAAGTCGCTTAGCATGGCCCACCTTGTCGGCAAGACCAACCTGTTACGGCCGTACATGCATGGATACTTCGTTGCCTCCAAGCTGTACGAGCAGGCGCGCCTGATTGCCAATCCCTACATGCACGAGGAGGAACGGTCGAAGCGGATCAAAGACAAGATCGAGAAGGAGAGGGCCAGCAGGATCAGGGGCAACAAGAAGGTCAAGGTCAACCAGAAGATGGTCAATAAGATACTCAAGAGGCAGGAGAAGAGGGACAAAGTCGATACGGAGGTCGGGGTGCTTGGTGACGACCGTTTCCAGGCCCTCTTTGAGGATGAGGAGTTTGTTGTCGACGAGACAAGCAGGGAATACAGGGCGCTCAATCCAAGTACGGCAGTTGAAGGCCAGGGCAATGATGCCGTCCAGAATGGTCGTCGGGGCGCAGATAACGACAATGTGTCGAGCGACAGCGACAGGAGCGAGGACTCAACACCCATCAGAAAGACAGAGAAAGCCAGCACAGCCAGCAAGAATGGCAGCGTTCAGATGCGTGTGTCCTCATCCGCTCATGCGAACGGCAGGCGTGTTAAGGACACCGCTCTTGGGGCCCGTGTAGACAAGTCTCACCGGGTTGACAAGGTCCGCAAGGGGCAGGGGGTCGGCGAGAAGTCAGTCACGTTCGTGCCCATGTCCAAGAAGGCCGAGAAGCAACAAGCTCCGGCTTTTAGGCCGAAGCGTTCAGACTCGAGAAGAAGCGCAAGCGGAAATACATTCAGGGGGCTATAAAAACTGCCGGGATCTTATCCCAATCTATCCGGTTCTTCTCATGATGTCAATGGTTATGATGATAATAATACAAGCCCCATGAACATGATTGTGTGATGGCGGTGGTGGTGGCTGCGCGCAAGAACTCCAGAAACACAACAGAGGCGCAGCCTGTCAAAAAAACCAAGTCATCAGTCGTCACCTTTCCTCAACGTTCCCACAATCATCACCGACACACCCAAACACTAGATCACGCCCTCACCCTCAAGCCCGGCTCATTTTCTGCTGAAGTTGGTGCGCTTCAGGTCCGGCTTCTTCTTCCCCTGGCCCTTCGCGGGCCCCTTCCCCAGTCCCTTCTCGAGGTCCTCTGGCTTCAGACGGGGCGTTGGCGGGACGTCGTCGAGGCGGAGGCGGCCATCACGCCGCGGCCCGACGCCGTCCTTGACGGACTTGGGGAACTCAGACCGTCGTGGGGTCAGGGCGGTGACGACCTTCCTGGCCGACTTGCGGATGGTCTCGCGGACCTTCCACTCCCTCTTCTTCGCGAGGTAGAAGAGGACGGACGTGGCGACTTTGGATGGTTTGGAAAGCAGTCAGTTTAGTCGGTTCTGTTCAAATCTGGGGTCATGACTTTGTGTTTCTGTCGATGGTGCTCGATCCCCCTCGCGGGGGCCAGGACGACAAGACTCACTCCCGATGACGCCGACGACGCAGACAACCACGATGATGGCGATCATGGCGCCCTGTGAGATCTCTACACCCCCCGTGCTCTTGCCGGACGCGCCGGCGGCATTGCCTCCCGGGTTGTCGTCCTTCCCGGTGAAGGGCTGCTCCGTGGCGAGCGGGAAGTAGACGGAGGTGGTGGTGGCCGACATGGTGGGGAGACGGTCAAGCTTTGTTCCACAAAGCCTCGGTGGTGGTCAACACACTCGGTATGGGGACTGCGTATTTTGGGTGCTCGCTCTGCACTGCAGCGCTCTTCTCTGCTGAGAGAGGGATGTAGGCACCAAGGGTCAACGACCACTTCGGCAGTTTGCTGTCAGACGATTACGATAGGGTGCAAAGACGGAGAGTCAGAGACGGGTAGAAGTAGTGGAAGGAATGTCCGGCGGGGGCCATCGGCAGGGTATTTAGACAAAGTCGTTCCCGCGTCTCCCCCAGTCGAGGGAGGGGGAACGGGTTGGGCCTCAAAAGGAATTCCCCCCCGCCAAGAATTGCACACCACTCCCTCAGGAGCAGCACACCCAGCCCACAACTGTGGCCCTCGAATCGTGCCGGACCATACCCCATAAACCTATGTTCCAAAAAGTGCTTGTCACTGCATGCGGACCAGCAGAATCCTGCTCGGCACTCGAAAACGCTACAGTCTGGCACTTTGTGATCACCCAGTGTGAGCCGCGCCGCCATTGGGCGCCGCCATGGTCGAGCTCGAAACTTAGCAGGTCGATATTGGCCCCATCCGACCTAGACGGCCTCCCATTGGCCCCTTGGTGTTTCTCGAAGCGCTGAGCTCTGAGGAGCTGCAGGGGTCCAGGGCCGGGGTGATGACTGGACCGTCCCTGGCCGGGTGGGGCGGCCAATTAGGGTGATGGGGCAGGGAGTGGGCGGCATGGGATCACACTTTTGATGTGCCTACAGGCGCCAAGTGAGCTTTTTTTGGGAATGGCTTCTTTGTGTGATGATGCACACATTCCTTATTGTCACACACAGGAGTGACAGGAATCGCTCGAAGCACAAGAAAGCGGTCGATGCGACCCGCAGAGGCTTATCGGTGCTCTGTGGTTCCGTCCCTTTCTGGTCGGACTTTCTGGCCCCCTCGCTCTGAATGGATTTTTTGCATGTTCACCAGTTCCGTCACGCATCAGTGGTGGGAAGGATTAAGTGTTGACTGTTGAATGAGCACCACTTGCATCCCTTGATTCTTATCTCATGTCACAGTTATGGGCGGCACATGTCTATAACTCCCTGTATTAAGTATCCCTTTTCTTTCTCCTCCAGGCACACCTCTTTCATGATGTGCTTTGGAGAAGGCAGAGTCTTTACTTTCTAGGTATAAATAATATATGCAATCCGTGCTCCGTAAACGCCCTTGAAAGCCCTTGTCGATAATCTTGGCATGGCAGGGGCATCATTGCTCGGGATCAGCTTAGCTCATACTCCGTACAGGCGCCACTGGTCAAGTTTTTACTTACCAAAGTACCATCGACTCCTAGAGACTCGGCGGGCTCATCGCCAATGGAGGAGCCGATCATCCTCTGCTCTACCTGAGTAGGTACTCGGGTAGTTGTCTTGAGGCTTATCTGAATAACACGCTTCATTCGCCTGGCTTAGAGCACGACACTAGGTTGTCCCAGCTGGACAGGTAGGCCAGATATCTAAGTTAAGTTTAAGGGTCGGC
Organism: Pseudohalonectria lignicola; assembly: GCA_003049395.1. NCBI lineage: Eukaryota > Fungi > Ascomycota > Sordariomycetes > Magnaporthales > Ophioceraceae > Pseudohalonectria > Pseudohalonectria lignicola. The sequence goes on from PYSP01000124.1 coordinate 20,294, forward strand.
GTAATAGAGCATCACGGACTTGGATGACCCGACAGAGAACGGTCCCGTCCAAGTCGGCCTCTCGGTCGGTCCGATTCCGGTTCATTCAGCGGGCTTACCCGGCGGTGTCTAACTGCACCGCAAGCTTCACAGCGGTTGAATAACTTGAATGTTACCTAGCTGTTAGGGGCACAGCCCGCCGCGCTTTCTTTCACGGCTGGATCATACACACTTCGGACTAAAATCAATCGGCTTACGGCAGTGGTCCGTAGACCGACCCGACTCCGAAAGGATGACGGATTTACTGACATAAGACCTGACAAGGTCATGAAACGATCCTAATTGGATCGAGATCGACGAGCCTGTGTTTGTCGATTGCGTACATTTCTTGAAGGGAGTGGTTAGAATGCTTGAAATACAAGTAGAATCCAGCCTGCCGCTGTTTTGTTGAGATCTCAACACTGAACGGGGCCGGTCAATTCAGAGTCAAACCCCACGTTTTCTGCTAATAGCTCAGCCGTCATGGCTGAAGGCAAAGGTGACATGGAAACCGCATTCCAGGAGGCTCTGGAGGCCGGCAAGATCAACGGGGCCATAATCTGCGCCACCGACGGCCAAGGGCGCTTCGTCTACGACAAGACCCTGGGCTCGCGCACCCTCCTGTCCGGAGAGAAGAAGCCAGTCGAGCTAGACGACGTGCTATTCCTCGCTTCAGCGACCAAGCTGCTCACCAGCATCGCGGCCCTGCAGTGTGTCGAAGACGGCCTGTTGTCGCTGACTGGTGACTTGTCGTCCATCGCACCCGAGCTCGCGGCCAAGCAGGTCCTCAAGGGTTTCTCCGATGACGGCGAGACACCTGTGTTGGAGGCTCCGGCCAGGCCCATCACGCTGGAGATGCTGCTCTCACATAGCTCCGGCCTCACCTACTTCTTCCTCGACCCGCCAGTGGGCCGCTTCCGCGAGAAATTCGGGCCCAAGCCCGAGCAGGTGGGCGGACTGCCGGTTGAGGGGCTTACCTACCCGCTCGGCTTCCAGCCCGGTGCCGGGTGGATGTATGGCACGGGTCTCGATTGGGCCGGCCGCATAGTCGAGCGGTTAACGGGCAAGACTCTGGGCGGGCGCATGCACGAGCGCATCTTCGCCCCACTTGGCATATCCGACGCGCAGTTCTACCCAGTGACGCGTGAGGACCTGCGCGCGAGGATGGTCGACCTGAACCCAGACGACCCAGAGGGTCTGGGACGTGCCGTGGTCGGGACCACCGACCCGAACAAGATCAGCAAGGGCGACTTTGGCGGCCACGGCCTGTTCATGACGGCGCCAGACTATGTCAAGGTCATGCGCTCCCTGCTGGCCAACGACGGGAAGGTCCTCAAGCGGGAGACGGTCGACTCCATGTTCGAGCACCACTTGACGCCGGAATCCACCGCGAGCCTCGAGGCCGCGCTGAACGGGCCCGCCGGCGTCTTCTTCAGGGTCGGGACCGAGCCCGGTTCCAAGACGGGCCACGGGCTGGGAGGTCTCCTCACGCTGGAGGACGCCGACGGTTGGTACGGTGAGCGCACGCTCACCTGGGGCGGGGGGATGACTTTCACCTGGTTCCTCGACCGCAAGAACGACCTGTGTGGGGTTTGCGCCGTGCTAGCCGTGCTGGAGGATTCAGAGCCGGTCGGCGGTGAGCTCATTGCACAACTTAAGCAGGTCTTCCGCCGGGACATCTACCGCAAGCGGGCGGCCCGGCAGAAGGCCCACCCGGCGCTGTGACGGCATGGAGACAGTGCTTTGGAGCCGAGCTACGGGAGTTAGTTTTAGCTACTCAGGGACACCTCTCAACTCTGCCTGTGTTTATTCGTCCTCCGTCTCTCTTTCCATTGCCCTGCATTTGATTGGGATATGGGATACCCCAATGCAACGCAGCTCATTACATCAAGATTTTGTGCCGCTACGGCTCCCCGCTCCTTTTAAGTTGAACGCGTCGAGGCCTCGAGCCACGTCGCCAGGATGGTGGCTCTGACTAGCATCCATCATCAGCACACTCGTGTGTTGGCTCAATTAGATTGAGTCGAGGGTTGCTCTCCACCCCACCGTTCGCCCGTCTCGGAATCTGCGCCGACCGTCCTATTTTGGTCAGGAAAGGGCTAGGAGCGCGAGGCCGACAAGGTAATCGGTCCCGTCCAGCTTCAAGGAGGCTGTCTGTCACTTATGATTCACTTAATTTCCAGATTGAAGCTGTTCTGCTAAATTTGTTAACTGTGGCATGCCGTTAATAGGACTTGTTACAATTCCGCTGTCCTCTTCTTGCTGGCCTTAGCCCAAACCCAGTCGACCCCAGTCCCATTCATGTCTATGTCGTCGATCTCTTGAACTACCTTACTTAGAATCCCAAGATTGCCGCAGCGAACCCAGTCAGCATTATCTGACACCGCGGTGCATTTGCTAGACTAAGCCAACAGATCCAGGGGGTCATGGGTCGTAAGGTCTTCATGAATACCTCATTGTCCTAGCCTAGAACGGCGCGCTCGTCTTTCTCAATTTGCTCCCCAGTCCGCTTCAATCATGCCCGATCGAAATCTTAATACCACCGCGACGCTTAGATTGTATTGCGCAAAGGCAGTGGCGCACCAGGGCAATGAAGATGGCAATGGAGAGCGCTCTAGGCTGCCTTCTTCAGACCTCTGATGCTAGCATCCCAGACATAACGGGAGGCTCCTGTTTGTTTCGACCCTAGATGGATAGCCTGCATACGCTACCTCATCTCCCTACGTTTGGGCATCCTAACGGCTCCATGTTCTTTGCCCATTGACAAGATGGGAAGGCACTACTTTCCCTCTATATAAGGCAGTCACCCCCTGAAACCTAGGATCTTGCTTACTTTGGATTTTGTGTCCATTGCCCCTTCCAGGTCTGTCGTTGGACATCGCCTTCCCGCAATGCACTGCAATTTCTACCTTGCAATTCCGTCGATGATCGACGGTGTCTCTTTCTACAATCTACTCCCATCCAGTCTTCCATCAAGCCTTTTTTTTTCCAAGGTCGAGCTGCTTCATTGCTGGGCATTGAGATCAGCCCAGGCCGATTTTGATCTTCCACTTCCCCCCTTGCCACCCATTCTCACTCGCCAAGGAAGCAGCTCCTTCCTTGGGCTCAGCAACCCAGATGCCTTCTTCATCACATGGGGGCGCTGCGGCCTATCCCGGTGAGGATGGTGAACCCGAAGACCCGAGAAGTCCCAATACTGCTCTTGAAGACTTGTTGGAACTCAGCGCTCCAAAAGACGCTGGAATCAATGCCTCGTTCGAAGAACACATTCGACAGCCTCGGGGACGTGATGACGGTCCAAGTCGCTTCCCTACTAGCCGCAATGCTCATGGCCTCCAGCAGGAAGTCGCGGGAGCCTTCACTTGGGGCAAGCCCAAGCCTGTTCCTCTAAAGCAATTCACTCGGCCAGGACCATTGCAGCCGCTACCCGGACACCGCATGAGCTATCCCAACCGTTTGCTGAAGCCGCAGGATAAGCTCCCCTCCACTTCCAATGAGGAGAACGCCATTCCATCAAACAGCCACAATGCACAGCTAAACGCTCGCCCTCCTGTCCCTCTATTTTCTAAGGCCCACGGTCAATCTAGACGACCGCTTAACCTGGATCAGGACGAGCAGGGCGAAGGAACGAAAGCTAAGTGTGGAGTACCCACCCCCCTGGAGGCTCTAGAGACATCAGCCCCAAGAGCTGCGCCTCCTTTCTCTGATTCTAAGTCTACAAGAATGAATAGCTAAAGGTCTCCGCCCTCTGCTTCGGGAGACAGCTCCTATGAGAACCACCTTCAACCCGAAGGACAGCATGCATCTGCCCACGGCGGGGACGATGGGACGAAACCAGGTGTGGCCGGAACCGACACCTTCGTTGCAGCTCTCGATGCACTGGATCCCGACTGCGCTCCTTACCCCTTTTCCAAGCCCACGAAGTTATCCGCTCTTGTTCCTCGTCCCTTTCCTACGTCAGAGGATTCCTCCAACAGACCACTACACCGGCCCAAACAGACTATTCAAGCAGAGAATGCTCTCTCAGATCTCGCTCCGAAACCCGGATCTCTTACATGCAACCGCGAAAATACAGATGCTTTGGTGGAACGCACCATGGTGCCAAACACGGTGCCCTACTATCAGGCTACAAGCAAGGACATAAACGGGTCACCCTCGCCGGCCAGAGGCTTCGGTCCTGGTCGCAAGAGAGCACCTCGTCATCATGACTCTCCACCAGGAGTGAGAAGATCCCTGCGACGTGGAGCCGATCTTGAAAAGAGTGGGAGGCCACCATCAGTACCGCGGTCCAACAAGGGAAGTAGATACCAATCCGGCATCATTGAGAACAACACGCGAGCAGCTCGTCGGAATCCAACGCAGACACCAACACCTCGGGCTAGCCCAAGCCGCCAGTCTGACACGTCGTCATATCTCAATGCTGCTACCAGGCAGTGGCAAGGCTTTCAGGACAGTCTGAAGAAAGCGAAACATCAGATCCAGCGACAGAAAGCTGAGATTGCCCGCAAGGACTGCAAGATTGCCCAACAAGCTGCGGAGATGCACCGCAGGAATGAAGAGATCTCCCGCCAAGAGGGGGAGGTTTTGCAGCTCAAAACAGAGAACGAGAGTCTTATCGAGCAACGCCGCTCGCTGAAGCGTTCCTTTCAGCAAAAAGGGGAATCCATCCGGCAGAAGCTCAATGCTGCGATGAAGGAGCAGCAGGAGCTTCGGGAACACTCCACGCGGTTCTGCCAGCGAGCAATTGACGAAATCCGGCATGAGGGACAAGAAATATGCCGAAGCTGGGCCATTGCCAGGGAAGAGGCTCTAGAGAAGGTGGAGGAGAGATTTGGCGTTTCAATGCAGACCATCCGGTCGGCCAAGAGGGAGGTGGAGAGGGCGCGCGAGGGTAATAACCAGCGTACGTCTGTCTATCGTCGACACGGTCAACCTTCACGTCAACTCTATGCGCAAGTTGCCTTTATATACTAACACCTCTCCAGAGCATGTAACGATCAAAGCCTTGAATGAGGAGAACGAGCGCCTGAAGTTGACGCTCACAGAAGTCAAAGAAGACTTAGCGCAGCTCAGGGACATGAAGAGTAGCATCCAGGGGGAGATTGGGGCTCGATCGAGCGATATACTAGGGAAGATAGAAGAGCAGGGGGTGCTTGTCACCGAGAAGCTCCGTAAGTTAGACAAGGGGAACGAGGTCAAGTAAGCATCGCAAGGTCCCCAATCACACAACAAGCTGCAAGCTAACTCGAGATATAGACTTGATGCAATTACTCAAGAACTGTCTGCCCTCTCTGAGCAGAGCACTGTTGTCAAAGAGGGACTCTCATCCGTGTGCGGTAGTGACACAATGCTAGGTGGCGCGTAAGTCCACTATTTCAGCGGGATATGTTTCCGCAAATGAGTAATATAACAGGAATCGAGAATTACTGACCTTGGCTTTAGACTCACAAAGAAGATGGCCACAATCCAGGAATCGTATACACTGGTTGAGAAGAGCATCGACCGCCTTGCCAATGATTTGCAACCTCACACGGTGAAGCTGAGCGAGCAAGGGAGTCAGAGAACAGACGGCTTTACGGCTGCTTTAGAGGCCTACAAGGACAGCAACATGTGCCTCAGTAGCGCTCTTGGGGAGATCCAAGGAGAGCTCGACGAAGCGAAGGCAATCATGGAAGAGAGGGACCAGGAGATTGGCCTACTGCAGGAAGACTTGGCCCTCGCATCGAAGAAGCTGTCGGAAATTCCAGAGACTGTGTCTCAGCTGAAGTCAATCCAGGAGCAGACAACAAGCCTCCAAGCCGAGTTGAGGGACTGCCAGGCAAGGGAGAAGGAAGCTGGCGAGAAGGTGATAAAGTTAAAGGAGAACGACGCGAAGCTCCAGAACCGTCTTCACCAGCAGGCAGCGACAGTCAAGAGATTAGAGAACGAGCTGCAGGACTCGCGCCACGCTGCCCAGGAGTCCAAAAAAGAGTGGGAGTCAACTAGAGTGTCGCTGCAGACACAACTCCGCGAGGCTCATGACACTCTGTGCGAAATCGACGCAAACATTGGCCGCGACGCGGTGACAATCGGATCTCTGGAGCAAGATGCGGCAGCCTCTATATCGGATCTCACTTCGAAGCTTGAACAGTCTGAGAGTCGGGCCAGCTCTCTGCAGAGCGGGCTTGCTAGCTTGCGACTGCATGCCGACAATGCCTCCCGAGAACACATTCGGATCGTGTCGTCCCTGGAGCAACTTGTCGCTTCCCGAGAGGATGAGCTCTTGAATGTGAAGGACGAGCTGTCGACTGTGAAGAGTCAATTGTCGGGTCTGAAGGACGAGCTGGTTGCTGAGAAGGACCAAACGTCGACTTTGAGGAAGACACTGTCCGTTACGAACGAAGAGTTGGCCGCCACAACAGACGAACTATCGGTTATGAGGAACAAACTATCGGCTGCCAAGGACGAGCTGTCGGCCGCCAGAAATGACCTTTCGGTCAGCCAGGATGAACTTTCCACTGTGAAGCTCGACTCAGTAGCAAAGAAGCAGAAAATCTCGAAGCTAGTGGAAGTCCGGAAACGCAACTCCAGCACAATCGCCATCCTAAAGGGAGAAAAGAACGCCATCGAAATGAGACTGCTGGATGAAGAGCATGGAGAAGGCGCTCTCGAACTGTACCAGCAGTGTTTCGGAGTGCTAAGGGCTCTCAAAGAATGGGTGTTCCGCAGCACTACCATCAAAGGTATCTATGCCCAGCTTATTGGGGCCCAATGGTCAGATGAGGATGGTGATGAAGGCGCTCCCTACGAGACGGTATCACACGCTTCGAAGCTCCTCCTGGCTATCTACTCATACTTCCGGAAGAATGCCATGGATCAGAGATCTTTCATTGCGAAGCGGGAGCGTGAAGGAAACCAGGCGTTAGGCGAGATTTCAGGCGAAGCTCAGGCGTTGCATTTAGCAGAGCTGTCTCAGCTTTTGAAGCCTACTGAGCTCCTAGAGGACAGCGAGAGGAAGAGGGTCAAATTGAGAAGTCCTCTGCAGGCCCCGGAAGAAAAGCCCCCGGCTGCTCCTACAGTCGAGCAAGAGCAGAATGCTAGAAGGAGACGTGATTCACAGCGGAAGCCGATTTTAAAGAGGTCACATCAGCTTTCCGAGCTGGGCGCGTTACCCCTATCTAGACACTCTGGTGGGCCAGAGGCGCCTCCCAAGAAGAAGAAGCAGCGGCGGCGTGTTCCCATGTCTCAAGGAGGCCTCTTCAACAACGGAAAGTCGTCTAGTGGGATGGAGGCAGAAGAGACCTACGTCATGAAACGAGAAGAAATAATGCGAGCGGAAGAGGTCAAAAACGATTGGCAGGCTGAGACGAAGGCGCCCGGGAACGCATCCAGCAAGGGGTCCGGGTCTGGTACTTTGTTGGACGATTCACCCCCGGGGAGTCCTGATGCTCGAGAGACACGGCCGACGCTCGACTTTTCTGAAAGGAGTGCCACCAACAGGCGAAACAATTCACAGCCCAGTGTTCCGCCGTCCAAGAGAGGAAGTGTCGCAGATAGCCTGCGTAATTCTGCGTCTGGAAAGCACTGCAAGATCGAGCCCTCATCCCAGCAAGGTCAGAACATCTGGGAGCTGGAGGAAGCGGCCAAAACCTCGGCCGAGACTACCAATGATGACCACAGCACATCTCAGACCAGTTATCTTGCGCGGAGGAAGGCGGGGGTCACCAACAGGCTGCGTAGAGTCGCGGCTGAGTCAGAGCAAAAGTCGACCTACTTTTCTCAGACTCGAAACCAGTCTGGCACTGAGTCCCAGGGGCAGTCCGTGAGTCAGTCTCGGACGGGGAATCAGTCCCGCAGCCAAACTCGGAGCCAGTCTCGGAGCCAGCCTCAGACCGAAAAGCGCGAGGAGCAGATGCCGATCTCCTAGACGAGCTGCTTTTTGATGCTACATAGCATGCGAGAAAGGACGATCAATTGTCGAGTCGGCGGCGCTCCCAGCGAGAAATTTTTGCTTGCAGGGGGTCAAAATTTGCTTGGAGTGCTGATGTCAACGGCCAGTTGGCGGGTTGGTTTCTCCCTCAAGTCAGCGGCCTGACTTGCTTGACATATGGTTTGCTTGCTGGAAAACCAAGGGGACGAATCTGGGTGTCAGCCTCGTGGGAGTTCGCATGTCTGATAAATCCTGACGCTATCTACCTGGTGGGAGGTGAAATGGTCGAGGCGTCGACGGAGATTTGCTGTACATTATATTCGTGACACTTGCTTCTAGATCTGCTTCTAAACCTGACAACTCCTTATATGATGCTTTTTTCTTTTAGTGTACACAATGGCGGCTGTGCCAACCTCGGATTCAATGCGCCATCGAGCTGACGCGGCGTCCCTAGTAGTGGCGTTGCTTCCACCACGACCGTTTCAGATAGGACCCGGGACGTCGAGCAAAGAGGGGGTGTTCGGATCATGGTCGTAGGCGTGAAACTATTTTGCTCCTTTTCGTTTCTGTTCCAGGAAGAGGACTTTTCGCCTGACTGTTTCACGGAAGACGTGGGATGATGTTAGCAAAGAGGTCTGCCCAATCCGTGGGATGATGATCTCAGGAGAGCCGTAGCGAGCCCAACAAGAACCAGGTATTCGGAAGAGAGAGACGAGCGAGGGCGGCCGTGTCGTGGGGCAATCGTACTTATTGGGTCATATTTGAGCATGCTCAACGGGGTCGCTTGTCTTGGCCTCCGGAATGTGTAGAAGAAGCCCGTCATAGCCATGGATAGCAGGCGCACCGAGATGATGCGAGACTTGGCTGCATGAGGAAGGGGATTAGTCCATCTTGCCCTCCTCAATCTGTTTGCTCCAAGGGGATCTGCTCGAAGCATTGAGACGCCCTACCTTTCTTAGCCATCGTGCTGGCGTTTTGCGAATGCACACTCGATCCCGGTGGTGGTGTAAGGATCCCGCCTCGTGTGATTGTGTGATGGTAAGGCAATTCTCTTGGGCGGGATTTACCGTGACGCCGGGTCATGTCACTCTGCAGCTGGAGCCAGCTGGCAGGTGATCATTCTGCTTGAGCTCTGGTCCGTACCGTTGCCAAGGCTCCCCCCACAGTTGCTATTCCTGATTAGGCCTAAAGTTCAAGCGAACATCATCAATCGTGCAAACACCAAAATAAATACGTTGTAATGCTGCCCTCCCCAGTGCTCTCCTAAATGCCCTCCCTCCAGATGCCCTCCCTCCAGGTGCCCTCCCAACTGTCCTCCTAAGTGTCCTCCTAAGTGCCCTCCTAACTGTCCTAAGTGACCTCTTAAGCGCTAGGCATAATCGGAAAGACACGTAACTAACTTATCGCCGAAAGGTGGTAATTTTTGCAATGCGAGGGGGTGAAATTCGCAAGGTCAATCTACTACGGTACTACGTACTGCGGTACATTATTCTATCTCACCGCTGTCATTTCCCGTCAAACAGAATGGAAGCCGCACACATCTTGAAGCGCCGGAATGAGATAAGTGATAAGATGCCGTGGGCGGATTGAACCGAACTACTCCTCGGCTGTGGTTTTCCCGTAGAATCGAGGGAGTCACTGCTCTCCGGAAAATCCATTGTGGAACGGGAATGGATTTTGCGAGTACAATGTCTGCTTCCCCTTCAGCCTTCTCAATCATGATGGAGGGATCGTGACGCCGGCTCCCTCTCTGTGTTGTTGCCGTCACATTTGAGCAACACATGCTGTTTCTCTTTCTTAGCTGCCTGCTCGTTTGTTGACCGCTGATGCACGCTGGATCAAGACCACCGCTACCCGCAACAAACTGCCCAGTCAGCACGAATCGATTTGCAAATTGCAATGGCAGCAGCAGGCATCTGGAAGATCTCCCGCGGGGGACCGATGGGAGTTGAACGACTTCGGTCAACAGCGAACTCTGGAGGTACTGGAAGTCTCTTATCAGGTACAGATACACCCAATTCATTTGCCTCAACACAAGTTACACAACAAAGCACTGCCTAGGTCGTTTTCGACCTCCCGCCAACCTCATACACCCCCACGCGGCTTCACCGAGGAGAATCTCCTCACTCTTTTCCTTAACCTTCGTCACTTAGAGCCTGTATTAGGCCCTGGAAAACCACGCATCATGGAAACCGATTGCGAACAGTCTCGCTATGTCAGCGTCTGAAGACTTTAACGCCTTCCCCGGTTTCGGACCCTGTGCAGATATCTTGTTCCCCATTTCGAATTCCCCATCTGCCGCGCTGCCCAGCCAAACCTCCCAGCTCCTCCCCGGGTGGGCTTGCCCTTTAAGTCACTGACCAAGTGAATCAGTGACGGGGGAGGGACCAGATCGGACCGGCCAGCTGCATCGTCCTACAGTTGCGGGATAAGCCTGGAGTCAATTGGCTAGCTTGCGCTGGTACAAATTATCAGACGACTCAGGAAAAATGCGCTGATTTTCTGTGTGGTCGGGTTGACGGTCGTCAGGTTCCTGCATATCCCGACCTCTCCCTGTCTCTTCCTCTCGCCCATGCCAACGGCGGACTGAGTACCTTGGTCTACCTATCTACCGCTAGCCCCAGTTGCCTTTTTTTTTTGCTCTCCCTAAGTGAGAGGGTAACTGGCTTGTAATTGCCTCACCTGATATCGCCCTGTGCTGGTTCTTGTTGCTTTATCAATATTCCTCAAGAGAGCACTTTATCCCTCGTACGTAACCTTCCTTAGCGGCTACGTCCGAGTACTTACACGCGAGCTTTCCCTTGATTGTTCCGTTTTCAATATCAACCGGGCGGATCGTCCTAAGACTGTCTAACATTCAACCCCTCTCCACCATAACCATAAGGCATCTCGACATCGAGTTCAGGTCCCCTTACCCCACTCAAAACCAGCAAACTTTCTACCCCACTATATTGGATAGAACGCAGTCAGAAGAAGCGTTTGCTAGCACCAGGAGTACTCGGACACAAGTTTCAGTTTCAGCAGCTCCAGCTCCCGCTTCATCAGCTTCAGCCTCAGGTTCAGTTTCGGCACTGCCAGTCCAGGACAATGCCTGCCACCTCTTCGCGGAGACTCAACTATGACAACATCAACCCCCACGTAAAAGTTGCCAAGTATGCCGTGAGGGGTGAGCTGGCGGTCAAGAGCGAGGAGTACCGGGCTAAGCTATCCAAGGGCGAGACGGACCTGCCCTTCAAGCAGGTGGTCTCTGCCAACATCGGCAATCCGCAGCAGCTAGACCAGAAGCCCATTACCTTCTTCCGCCAGGTCCTCAGCCTGCTGGAGAACCCACAGTTGCTCCAGCATGAGGACGTGCTGCTGGGTGCCCTTGGCTATAAGTCGGACGTCATCGCCCGGGCCAAGTGGCTGCTCAGCAAGGTCGGATCCGTCGGGGCATACAGCGCCAGTAATGGCGTTCCCGCGATCCGCCAGAGCGTTGCCGATTTTCTCGAGCGTAAGGACCGCCCACCTCTCATAACTCACCCCACCGACCCCTGAGTACCCTGACTGACAAGCCATAACAGGCCGTGATGGGTTCCCGGCCAAGGAGTCCGACATCTACCTCTCGGCTGGTGCCTCATCCGGAGTGAACACGCTCTTGCACATCCTCACCGCGGATGAGAAGTCGGGCATCCTGGTGCCCATCCCGCAGTATCCACTATACACGGCCTCGCTGGCCGTCCTGGATGCCCAGGTGGTTCCCTACTACCTGGATGAATCCCAAGGCTGGGGTACGGCTCTGAGCGCTATCCAGAGCTCTCACGACGAGGCCACGGCTAAGGGCATCGACGTCCGGGCTATCGTCATCATCAATCCCGGCAACCCGACGGGGGCTTCGCTACCCGAGGAGGACATCCGGGCCGTCATCGAGTTCGCCCACAAGGAGCGGCTCGTCATCCTGGCGGACGAGGTGTACCAGACCAACGTCTTCGTCGGCAAGTTCCACTCGTTCAAGCGGGTGCTGCGGCAGATGCAGAAGGAGGATCCGGGCAAGTACGACGAGATCGAGCTCGCGTCGCTGCACTCCATCTCCAAGGGCATGGTCGGCGAGTGCGGCCACCGGGGCGGCTACTTCGAGCTGGTCGGGTTCGACCCCAGGGTGCAGGCCGAGATCTACAAGTTCGTCTCCATCGCGCTGTGCGCGCCCGTGATCGGGCAGTGTCTCGTCGAGCTGATGGTCAACCCGCCCAAGGAAGGGGAGCCGTCGTACGAGCTGTACAGCAAGGAGTACAGGGGCATCTTCGAGGGGCTCAGGGACCGGGCGACAGCACTTCACAAGGCGTTCGGCGAGATGGAGGGCGTCGAGTGCGGCACCCCGCAAGGGAGCATGTACCTCTTCCCCACCATCCACGTCCCCGCCAAGGCGGCCGAGGCGGCGGCCAAGGAGGGCCGCGCCGCGGACGAGTTCTACTGCATGAAGCTGCTCGAGTCCACGGGCGTGTGCATCATGCCGGGGAGCGGGTTCGGCCAGAGGGACGGCACCCTCCACTTCCGGACCACCTTCCTCGCCCCCGGGACGGAGTGGGTCGGCAGCATCGTCAAGTTCCATAAGGAGTTCATGGACAGGTACCGATAGACGGACGGATGGGTAGATGAAGCGGGCCGGTAGATCTTGCTGGGGAGCGTTGTTTGTTTTGTGGATTCCTTTCTCCACCCTACCTTTTTGTCATTATCTTGGTTTTCACTCCCTGAGAATGATGGGGGGGG
>PYSP01000124.1:33014-44136 GCA_003049395.1 Pseudohalonectria lignicola
GGGGGGGACTGCGGATGAAAATAAGGGGGATTTATGAAATGCATTTCGCCATTTTAAGGATGATATGGAGTGTCTGGGAACTTGCACGAAAAATATGAAGCAGTAGGACTATACGAAAACAAACACCTCCCCACTCTAGATCAACTGCCTGGCGAAAGCGTTTGCAAATGATCCTTCTCTCTCTTTCTAGGTGAGTTATCTTACAGATAATGGCACACATAACGGATTTGATTCACTGGTCTGATCTCACTCGCACCCATCCTTGCCCGAGCAATGCGCCCTATGATTGTCTATTCGATGTGGCGAAAGAAAAGGGGGGGAAAGGAAAATATGGGGCGCCTTGCAAAAGAATGCCCCAAGGTGCTCGTTCCCATTCGCTAGGTAGGTTCAAGGTCCGAGAACACAGCTAGATGTTTGTCATGGGCAGCTTGACTGTGCATCTTTCCAGCGCTTCCCCGAAGACATGACTCGGGACTCCTAAAAAGGAGAAGGAGGATAAACGAGGTGGAGGGTCAACAACAACAAAGGAATTTAAGCCCGCTCGCTCCCTCTCAACCTGACGGCCTGGCCGTACTTTTGCAGCTTGGTGATTAGCTGGTCGCCCTGCCGCACCACGTCCTGGTACTGCTTGTTCTTGTCGTCGGGCCTGTTGGTCTCGATCACGCCCTTGCCGGTGACGCGGTCGATGGTGCAGGGGATGCGGCCGGCGGCGATGAACTTGGCGAGGTCACTGAGAGGGATTGTAGCCATGTTAGTAACCTCTGTAGCTTTGTTTCTCAAAGAAAAGAAACTGTTGGGTTCAAGGAGAGGGGTCAAAGACAGGATATTTCTTATTACGCACCGATCCAGAAACTCGACCGTGACGCCAAAGTCATTGGCCATGCTCTCGAGCCCGACGACGCGGTAGCTCTGCAGCAGCTGCTGGTAGGCGCGCAGGCGCATCTCGCGGATGAACCAGTTCTTGTGCTCGTGCAGGTATCGGTCCTGGGTGAGGAACTGCTCCTCGACCAGGGCCAGGGCCTGGAAGAACTGCTTGTAGTTGCCCGTGTAGAGGCTTGAGACGAGCTGGGCGAGCGGGGAGAAGTCGACGGCTAGCTCGTCCGGCTGGTCGGCCCCGGAGCCCAGCGTCGTCAGGTTGACCACGGCCGTCGTGGTCGCCGCTCTGCCGGCGCCCGACAGGGCCTGGCCCGCGGGGCTGGTCGAGGCGTCGGCCATGTCGGCGTCGGCGCCGGGCCCCGCAGAGAGGGCGCCCGTCAGGGCCAGCAGCTTGTCCTCTCCGTCGCCCAGGATGGCCTTGATCTCGGGGGCGTCGACGACCTTGGACTTGAAGTCGACGCGCTTGAGGCTGACGGAGCCGGCCAGCACCGAGTACACCACCAGGTTGCTGTAGGTGCAGAGCTCGTAGGAGGTGAAGGTCGAGAGGCTGTCCAGCAGGAGCGGGGCGGCCAAGTTGTAGGACCGGACGGTCAGGAGGTGCAGGCCCTCGTAGGCCTTGAGGCGGTTGCGCCTGTCCCAGTCGCCGCCCGAGTCCACCAGCGTCTTGGCCCGCTCGACCTGCTTCTTGACGAGCTGCTTGTCGCCGTAGAAGAGGCCCATGCGGACTATGGCCAGGACGAGGTCGATCTTGGTGCCCAGTACGCCAGTCTTCTCGAACACCGCCTCGTAGGCAGCGATGGCTTTCTCCTGTGTGTAGGGGTAGTGGGGGTGGTGGTGAAGGTCAGATATGGGGTTACGAAAAATGGTACTGAGGGGCCCCATGGTCTGAGAGGGGCAGAAGAGACGCGGGGGGGAAACCATACCTTATCACCCACCCTCGCCCAGAACTCGGCCCTCTTTCCCCTCGCGGCTTGAATCTCCGTGTCACCGGCCTTCTCGACCGCCTCGTCCTCCTCTTTCTGGAACCCCTCGAGCTCCGCGTCGTTGGTGGCCTTGAGCCGCTGGTAGACAGCCTCGTCCCAAGGCAGGTTTATGCTCGTGGTCGGGCTCTTCGTAGAGATCATGCCCACGGCGCTTGACTTCCTGCTCAATGGCTTCCCGGGCGCACTGGCGCCCCCCTCGCCCACGGCGTTCAGGATTCCTTCGATTGGGTGGGCCAGATATCTGTAGAGGGGCGCCATCTGGTGCTCGTTTATGGCGTCCTGCACGGACTTGGCCGCGGACTGCTGGAGAGCGCGGCTGGCATACGTGTTGGTGAGGGTGAAGACGTGCTGGGCAAGCGGCAGCAGAGGCCATTTTGCGTATTGAGGTTCTGAACCCATGGCTCTGCGATTTATTTGTTACGTCGGGAGGGTGTTGGGTTGTCTGATTACTGGTCGATTGCAGAGGGGAACGGCGGTATAAGATTTAATTCGGGCTTGTTGGAAGGAAGATGTATTTGGAAGATTTGCTGATTGGATGCTCGACAAGGCGCTCAGTTGTTGCTGTTGGAAGCTGGGCTGGTTCGGCGCCTGGAGTACAGGGGAGCTGAGCAGGCGAGTTAATCCACCAAAAAATAAAATAGGTACCGGGCTACCTAGTAGGCGGCAAGGCTCACGCGTCACACGGCCTGAGCTCAGCGGCTCACACCTAGCTAGAAACTGCATCCTAGCAGTAACAGGTAGGTACTCCGTACCTCGATATCGCTGCTGTGTGATTACATAATACGTGCAGTCTTTGTGGGACTCCACCACACAGTTACCTACAACTAGCGCAACTCAGTCACGGCTCAGATGTCCAACAGAGCTTCTTTCAGATCAACCACAAAGCGGGAGCCTGCCATCACAAACTCACACTGAAAGAATCTTCTTCTTTACGTCTCCTTCCTTTCACTACCCTCATTTCTTCCTCATTTTCAATCACTGCATCTAGCAAAAGCTTCACCAAAAATTACTGCCTAGATCAATCTGCCCAGCATGTCTGACGGAGAAGTGCACGAGGAGCAGCCGCAGGTATACGATGCCAAGAAGCTCGAACCTGCCAAGAAACGCAAACGGTCAGAGTCGCCTTCCAAGAACGGCAACGCCCGCGCCTCCTCACGACGCGACGCCGATAAGGACGGCGAGTCCTCCCAGGCGAACGACGAGCTGCCCGTGCCCTACGATGCAAAGGCTCTCGAGCCTGCCAAGAAGCGGGCGAGGTCGAGCTCTCCCGGGCCGTCCGGCGATGGCGGCGACGGCCCGCGGAGGCCGAAGCGGCCAGGCCAGCGCGCCCGCATCACGGAGGCGGAGCGCGAGGCGATCCGGCAGCGGGCGCTGGAGCGGGAGCGGCTGGCGCAGCAGCGGCTCGCGGAGGAGCAGCGGCACAGGATCAACGACGTGGTCAAGGCGCACTACAACGCCGTCCCCGAGCGGGGTCGGGACTGGCGCAAGACGGACAGCCGGATCAAGGGCCTCCGGTCGTTCAACAACTGGGTCAAGAGCTGCATCATCCAGAAGTTCTCGCCTGACGAGGACTACGCGCCCGGGCCCCGGGAGAGCCGGGGCGACTACTCGGCCGACCAGGCGGAGCTGCTCGTGCTCGACATCGGGTGCGGCAAGGGCGGCGACCTGGGCAAGTGGCAGCAGGCGCCCCAGACGGTGGCCCTGTACGTCGGCCTCGACCCGGCGGACGTGAGCATCGACCAGGCCAGGGAGCGGTACCGCTCCATGGTCAACCGCGGCGGCGGCGGCGGCAGGGGCGGCCGGGGCGGGTTCCGTGGCGGCGGCGGCCGCCCGCCCCCGCGGGTCTTTGACGGCCGCTTCCACGTCAAGGACTGCTACGGTGAATCGATCGAGGATGTGGACATCGTGCGCCAGGTCGGGTTCGACTCGTCGGTCCACGGCCGCGGCCGGGGTTTCGACGTCGTCAGCATGATGTTCTGCATGCACTACGCCTTTGAGAGCGAGCAGAAGGCCCGGCGGATGCTCAAGAACGTGGCCGGCGCCCTGAAGAAGGGCGGCAGGTTCATCGGCTGCATCCCCAACTCGGACGTCATCGGCTCCAGGGTGGAAGAGTACCACGCTCGGATGGCATCGATGAGGAAGAAGCATGCCGAGGCGACTGAGAAGAATAAGAAGGCCGTTGTCGATGCGACTAGCGACGGCGCTGCTGCTGCTGCTGCGACGACAGTGGAAGGCGGCGAGGGCGAAGACAGCAACAAGAAGAAGGAGCCCAAGGATGCGTTCAGTGCGAACGGCGCGGCCGTGGAGGAGGGCGAGCTCGAGGAGGGCGAGACGGAGGGCACCGCCGAGTGGGGCAACGACATCTACCGGGTTAGGTTCCCGGGGAAGACGCCCGAGGACGGCGTGTTCCGCCCGCCCTTCGGGTGGAAGTACAACTTCTTCCTGCACGAGGCCGTGGAGGAGGTGCCCGAGTACGTGGTCCCCTGGGAGGCGTTCCGCGCCCTGGCCGAGGACTTCAACCTGGAGCTGCAGTACCACAAGTCCTTCCGGGATGTGTGGGACGCGGAGAAGGACGACCGGATCCTAGGCCCCCTGAGCGAGAGGATGGGGGTCAGGGACAGGCGGACGGGGGACCTGTTGGTCTCGGAGGAGGAGATGGAGGCTGCGGCTTTCTATGTCGCCTTTTGCTTTTACAAGGTTTGATCTTTTTCTTCTTTTTTTCTCATCATTCGCCTGATTTCTCTCAGCCGATTCCTTTGTGCCGGTGGCGTTCACGAGGAGTTCGGCCCGATATTGCTCTCCCCACGATACATACCTTGTGGGACTGGGGGTTTACTCGGGCACTTTCTTTGGCACGGTATATCTCATGATTACTGTCGCTATTTCTACGCAATAACGAGGCAGGAAGGAGCACTGGTGCTGGACCGGTCGGTCTTGCGGAGGAAATTTCCATTTCACTACTAAGACCATCGTCGGGAGGCTAAACCCCTTTATGAGCTGGTTTCTCAACTCCGTCGAGGTTCTTTTATCTATGCCGGTTGCCTCGATGCTTACCTGCGGGATATGCAGCCATGACATCGCATTGTGTGTCGCGCCCTCGTCGGGTCAGTGCCAGTGCCACACGGCCTCACCGACGAAGTAGATACAACTTACCTATGCAGCACTACACAGGATGTGCGCACATTAATTCCCATGATCTGCATATACCTTGGCTGCATCGTACAAAGGTTTATCAGAGCACAGGCTCGCTAGTAACAGCTCAAATACGTATTCCCCTTTTTCTTTCCAATAAACGCCATATTTTGGCGCATAATGTGGACAACTGAGCCTTGACGTAGATATTCAGCCTGGACACCCGACCTGTAGCGTTGTTGTAACTTGTCTCCTCCAATCTTCTTGGAGGATGGGCAAGACTGGGGAGCTTGGGCGGTCCCGTCTCCGCCGTTGTTTTCACAGCCCCAGAGGAAGAAAAAAGCTGAAGCACTGCTCATAATGCGGTGTTTGGGCATGTCGTGTCGCGGCGCCTCGCAAGATGGAGAAAGCTTCCCATAAATATCTATGGTTCACGCCTGGGGCTCTCCCTGGCACGGTGTGGCGCTTGCGTTTTGCCCTCTGCCCACTCACAGCAGCAGAAGCGCCTCGACATCATAGGAGTATGGGAGCATGGGAGTTGCTGAGAGTGTGTGAGTCTCGTCTCGTCTCGGTCTGCATAATCGGACTTGTGGACAGGCTTGGAAACCCTTGCGTGTTCCCTCTTCATTCTTCCCGGTGCATGATTTGGAATGGACGGAACTTGTTGGGAGCATCCACTTGCTGATCTCAATGTGGTCTGAGCAGATTGTACAAGCTTTTCTCTTTCTCGCACTCAAGCCCCTCCGTTCATGGCCCATCACGCATCGGAGATTTCAGCAGACCCAACAAGTCAGACCGTCAGCCTAGTCCGTAGTGGCGGCAGTCCCTAGCAGGCACAACTCAAGGCTAGACTGTCAGACCTGAGCCAAAGGGCTGGAAATTTCCGCAAGGAGAAACAAGGGTGATTAGAAACTTTAGCGCCCACCTCTGGCAAATGGAATCCACTTGGTCAACATCATTGTGGGTACCCAATGTGTTCACCGCGCATCAATGGGGATAAGTTCAGGCCTCCGGGATGCTCTCCGGATCCCGGTTCCAGGGTGCCCGGCTCGGCTAGGCCCCCGATGGTGTGAGGCCGCCCGCCCTGGCTTGGCTTCCTCCCTGACCAGCGACCGGTGGATCTGAGGGAAGCTGGACATCACGAGACTCCCGTGAGCCGTGCAAGCCACTGTGCTGTAAAGGAACTTTTTTCTTTTCTTGTTTCCTTTTTTCTTCTTCTCTTTTTTTTAGGGTTTTTTTTTGTCTGTTGTAAGGCTGCTATTAGTAAGGCTAGTGAGAAGGGTGAAGTCAGACCCATAGAGAGAGGGTGAGAGAGAGCACTAACGTAGGTCGTGCCCTATTGGAAGTTAGTGGACGAGTCACGAGAGCGGGCGTGTCCTGACTGATCTAAAAAAGACCTGGCTGATAACGTTTCGGCCCAACATCTTGAAGTCCCTCTCACACACATTACGCAGTAAGTTCAGCTAGGTACGTACATTGTCTTTTCTGAGAAGAAGGGCCGCATTGAAGTGTATAGACACTGGAACTCATAATTTGCTCCTCAAGTCTAGGTAGGGATATTATAGCGCGAGAGTTCGTATCCGAATTACGAGCATTCACTCGAAAGTATGCAGTGTCTTGTCGCTGTAGGCAATCCCTTTCGCGGTCTCGTCTTTTTATGTCCACTTGGGGACCGCATCATCTCAACAGTACGTCCCTATCTTAGGTACGGCATGCCCGATAACAGGAAGCAACAATGTCTTCGCCAAGCCGGCAGCATTTGCTTAACAGGACAAGATAGATAGTCGAGGCCATTAGGTCGAGGCCATTAGGTCGAGTCCATTAGGTCGAGGCTTGGATTCTTAGCGGAGGCTTAGCTAATGAGAAAAGGGCGGCTCACGTCCACGGGTCGAGCGAGGATCAGCATCGTTATCAAATACGTCTATAATCTCGCTGCTAGCCTGGCTGCCTAACATGGATATCTGTTCCCCTCTGGGCACAACTATGTGATATGAAAACTTCCTAACAATCCACTAGCGAGGACGGTGGTGAACCTGACAAGTGACATGTGCACATAGTACACTATTATGGAGGCAATGACTTTAATGCCTCATCTGCCTTTTGACGTCGGCTCTAACGGTCCAAGTCTCTGCACGGGTGGTTGCTTGACAGCTTCCCCTAATCAAGGATAGTTCTATGCCATGGACCATTAGCTAGTCAGGGAACGTTAGTATTACGCACTACCTAGGGCAGCACTAAAGGCTCCGTTGGCCCTTGGGTGCCCAAAAGCCGCTCTCTCCCCTTCCATGTTTTATCCTATGCATACTTCAGGCTGGGTTGTGTGGGCGCCTCAATGTCCCCACGGAGCAGTCTTACAGAGTACGGAGGAGGTCGAACAGCCTTTTGACCAAGTGACAAAGTTGGAAGAGAAGTGTACGGCACAATACTGTTGCTGCAGTTCAAAATGTGTTACAGGTACTACCTCGGGCATAGAAGCCTCACAGCTTCAGGCAGGAGCCTATCTACAAAACAGATAATGACTGAATATAGGTGCAGTGTAGAGTATGTACAGCGTAGGCTAGTGAGGTTAACACAGGCCTGGCTGCGTTTGGGTGCGGAGTAATAACAGGGAACACCTCATGGCGAGAACCGTTAGATCTAGCAGTAGATGTTACCTATCGGGGAAGGTGGATGGTGCCAACGGACGCAGCACGGCACAAGACCAGGTGTTGTCGGGAACGAGAGAATGGGCTGCGACTGTGACCGACCTGAACAGACACAATCGAAAACCGAGATGGGGACGGGAGATGAGATCTCTCCAAGCCCCTAGAGTTCTTAACAAATGCTTCGGCTGGCTAACATTGGACCCGAAACCTGCCGCCGAAGGCTTGCAGCTTCGTGGGCATCTATTGGCACCTGATGGCGCAGTGGTACCCGCAAACGCACAGGCTCGTCGGTGTCCTTGTTTTTGCGTAGTTCGAAGAAAGGGGTTTGTCCAGTTCCTGTCTCCTTGCATCCTGCAGGTCTCGAGCAGGACGGGTGTCAACTCTGGCGATGAGATGCCACGAGATATGAATATTACTAGGATGGAAGGGAAATCAAGGCAAACATATCGGTATACGAAGTACGTACCACGAAGGGCAGGAGTCTTGGGGACAAGGCCAGTATTGAGATGATCTCAATCAGTGCTCCACAGGCGCCCTGATCTTCCGATGATCCCCTCTCCCCAAAGAAGCACGCCCTCTCTTCCATGTGTGCCGTGCCTGCGTGGAAGCATTTTCGAAGCCTTGCACAGCTTCCATTGCAGGGGGTCAAAGGGGGTCGGCCTGCAAGTGCTACCCACCCACCCATAAACCATCACCACCGCCCGACTCCAGCGGCACCGTGCAACTCCAGCCTGCACTTTTCGAGCTCATCAAGCCGGAGAGAGAGATACCTAGCGGCCGTGCCCCGTTTCGCCTGCGGCTTGCCTTGGTTCCACGTGTCGTGGGCAGCACGGCGCGGCGCATGATCAGGATCATCAAAGATATCAAGGGGAACTCTTTCGCTGACTTGCAGGAAAAGAGGGGGTGAGGGTAGCACCAGATACGAGGGACAATTTCCAAAGCGCAGCTTGACCCGCCCCTGCCCATTGAAGATGAGGCAGTCCGGGGTGGCTGTTGCAATTCAACTACCTACGCACCTTCTCGTTTGGGCGACATCTCGCATCGTGCCGGGGAGGCCTAGGAGGCTAGAGAAAGACGACCATTCCATTGTTGGTGGGTAGATATGGCTATGTTTCGTTTTGTGTTGTTTCGTCTCTTTCCGTAGGTGTGTACGGAGTAGTAGTTAAGCAGGTTGTGCATATATCCATGCCTGATACCTAACCATCTCATTATTGGTGATAAGGTCCTCCGTGAAAGTCTGCATAGCGTTCATGATCTCATTACAGGGTCACTGCTGCTGCGCCCGTCGCCCAGTGGGTGGTTGTCCACATTTGGTTTCGGAGCCGCCAGGGCTGGTCAGCGATCCATTTTCCTGCAAGGGCAGGGCCACCACGAGGATCCTTCCTCATTCCCTGTGCCGCAATGCAACCTCCTCAGGGGATTCGGGTTCGCAAGTAAGTACCTACCTACCTCACCTACCTACATACTTCGTCTGGCAGCGGTACACTACCGTATTGTAAGGAGTTGCGATTGCAACGCCAGCGGCAGGCTTGCAAGGTCCGAGCGCTTTTGCATCCGCCTCCCTAAGCGCCCCCTTCTCGAAACCTTCTAGAAATTTTCTAGAATCGGCCAAATTTCGTTTCTGACCCCGGTTATCATGCAGCATCCCGCCGGCTACAGTCCGCCTGTCCACCAACCAAGTTGGGCCAGTCATTCAGGACCTCATCGGCCTCCCCACAGACAGGCCACAGCGAAACTTAAACTGCCTCCGGAGTACGTACTGCGGATATGTAGTGTACTACTACATGGGTAGGGAGGTATGGTACAAACTGCATCTGGCTTCTACCAACCGAGGGCCTCCACCCTCATGGCATATCCCGTTATTTTCTTAATCCCAGTTGCCCGCCCTCCATGGTCAGGCCAAGCTCACCAGGCCAAGTCAGCTTCTCATAGCTCACCAAGCCCGAACCAGTTTCTCTCGTCGTAAACGGCTGGCTGGGCGCTTGCTCAGCGGCAAGGTGATCCCCGCCCCAATCTTGTGTTTGCACATCATGCCTATGAACGTTGAATTGTCTTCCTGTGAACTGCTGGCCACCATAGTGTAGTGCGGTAGTGGATGAGCTAGCCAAGTGCATCCCGGGCGAGGAATCACAACAGAGGCAAGAGGCCATAAGATGGCTATCCGGAAGCCCGAAGCCCCCGAGGTCCTGCTGCGGGCGGCCATATTAGCTCGTCATGCACCCCTTCGTTCCAGTCCTGGTGGCACTCCCGGGAGACTATCCGCCTTGCATGATACGTATATGTTTATTGTCGTCAGACCAGCATCATATTGGAAGAGTTAGTACTACCAGTTCTAAAGATACGTCCGTAAAGAAACCCCTTCTAGGCCGTCCCCATCCGAACAATCCGTAAGAGAGGCTGGACAAAGGAGAAAAAAAAAGAAGAAAAGAAAAAAAAGACGCACAGAAAGAGAGAAGGGAGGGAAGGAGGGGGAGGGAGAAGGGTAGATTGCGCGGCGCGGACCTTCGTTTGCGGAACGTTGAGACGACAAGAGAACAAGACAGACTACCTGGCTAGCTAAGGTACGTAACATCCTCGCGTTTCATGAAGGTGCACTCCTATCTCGAACTTCACCATGAAGGTTGGCATGTTTGGTCTCGAGGAAGCCAGCTGCGCCCTGTCCTTGCCGACGACGCAGGATTTAGTGTACTGTCGAAGAGGGTGCGAGGCCGCGGCAAATTCTTGTTCCCAGGCGCAGTTGTGCCTAGCAAAGTTCAAACTACCCATTACAATCAAGGGTTGTAATCCCCTTGTATGCGTGTTGATGGCGTGCCGTCTCGTGTTTCCTCTTAAGGCTGAAGGCAGAAGAGGGGAAAGTGAGGCGGGAAGAGAGACACAAGGAAAGAAGAACCCACCGAATAGGTGGGTAAGTAGGTAGGTGGGTGATGGGATCGAGGAGCAAGAGGCAGACAAGGAGCTGCATTATTTGACGCCTGTCCCGTTGGAGCTGCAATCATGACTTGGTGGGTCCGAGCGTCCTTCTAGAAGCCTTTGAATTTGTGAGGCACAGCCTACGCCCAATGCAAACGGGTGTGTGGTAACGCAACCCAATTTCTCTGAGACACCTCGGATTGCTGCGAGCGGGAAAGTTGCACGATGCAGCGACCAAGCAAGCAGGCAGGAGAGCAGCATGAGAGCAGGGTATGAGGGAAAAAAAGGAAGGCTGACGCGGATGCTACAGACTATTCCCAACGGGGGACATTTGGCAAAACAAGTATCCGGAGACAACAAAGGGATGACCGTACCGCACTAGGCGGAGATGCATCCTCATCCAGCAGTGAAGCAGGCCGGGCAATCCAGCCACGCTCGAATAATATGTCAGAAATGAGGCATACTCAGGTATCCATCTATGGACCCCTGAAGTCTTACATGAGATATGAACCCGATGAGCTGTTTAATGGGTTGGCAGGACATGAAAATGCCACAACTTCGTCTCGAAAGATTCGG
>PYSP01000124.1:44144-102671 GCA_003049395.1 Pseudohalonectria lignicola
GGTCAGATTTAGCCAGATAATTGTCTCACACAATGAGAAGAAGAGCGTAAGGTGTAATTCATTGTTAAGGGTAACGACAAGAGCCTGGCGGAGTACGTCTAGACGGAAAGCTTTGACACGACCCGGTGGTTTCTAGTCACATGCTTTTCTAGCATAGAAGTATCCGGTAATCTCACTTACCCAAGAACTTGGGCGCAGGGTGCGCAATCTACCAGATTATGTGAAGGACAGGCAAATCAGTTTAAACCCCGTTCAACCAACAGATTGAAGAGGACAAAGAAAGAGAAAAGAAGGGCAAAAGAAACAAGGAGAAAAAAAGGGCAGCTGGCCTGTGTATTCACGAATGCTCCAGCCACTTCTTACTTACCCTGAATGACGTACCTACTTGTATGTGTGGGCTCTACCTACCTACCTACCAGCTTTCGGAAGTTGCAAATTTCCTAAACTTCCAGAACTTCCACGGGGGAGGCTAGGATGGGTAGGATCACCATATGAGGTTATATTACCAAGCCATTTGTGACCAACCGCACACATCCCCTCCCTGGAAACATCCGCAGAGGCGGAAGAAGTCTAGAAAACGGTGAAACACGGCAAGCCATGGCACGAAGTTAGAATCTAGAGGCTATTCTTCAGGTGGTCCCGATGCGTCCCTTCTCGCTCTCCTGTAGGTAAACTACTACAGGAAGTTCAACCAAATCCCACTCGAACCCCCAGCCTCCCATCCCGTCGGTTCTGTTCAGGTCAACACAAGGTGACAGAAATAGTTCGGGTCTTCAAAGCGTGTACAGACTATCTATTCCCTATTTTACCTACCATCCTGCTGAGATTTGCCAGGCAGTCATGTTCCAGATGGTGATATGTTGATTTTCCTGTTACCTACTGTAGTAATGTACTGGGTCCACACGGACTTGTCACCCCCTTACCCTCTTACCGCCCTCCATGCACGATGCCCTGGACAAGTGGGCAAACACATCCCGGCCCAAGATTGTCAGTGAACGTGCCAGGAGAAGTACCGGAGTACCTGGCAAGCCCAGGCACTGGGCTCCCCACCCTGGCCGCCCAGACTCCAGAGAACAACAGCCCCACCCTTTTGGCCATAATAGGATTAGCCTTGGGTACCAGGTTCCTATTAATGGTTCTCTTTTTCTTTACTACGTATTATTTTTAAGGTCCCCTTCAAAAAGTCCATAGCGGCATCACTCTGACCCATTCTCCCATCAACCCCATCCCTCACAACTGCGGAAATCGCATCGCCTCACGCTGTGGCCTGAGATAACGCTCGCAGCCGAAAGAGACGAAAGGAAAGTCTCACTGTTCGAGACCGCCTCTCTGTCTTGACCTCCAACTCAAAAGGTACGTTCCAGCGACTCTGCACTCTTTTCGCGTTTGTTTGCGCTTGTTTGCAGGTGTAAAGTTTCCCCGGTCCCATCGGCTACTTTTCTCCATCGGCGAACTCTATCGGCGTCAAGACGCGCAACTGCACACATTCCCAGCGCGGCAATCGTTTGGCTAGGTCACTCCAACCCGGGACTTTGCAACGCGAGCAGATCATAGCATTTGGCCAAATCTCGCCCAAGGCCTCCCTCGTCCTTTGCAACTCCCTGATATGGGTCTTCCACGCGCAGATAGAGTTCGGGAGTTAACCGTCCCTTTCGGCCTGCCTACCTGACGACCTCTCAAATCATTTGTTTCGTGCCTAAACTAACAAGAGCGTCTTTTCTTGTCAGATTGGCTAATAAAAACCGCTTGCGACAGCTGTAGACAGGACGAATCGCCGGCCAAGCCACACAGGTCTTTCGCGGATCACCATCTGCCAGCACATCCCAGCGCCATCCCAGTAGTTCGTAAGGTTGTCTACTCGCGAAGAGGACAGCCTACGAAAAGGCGTGAGGGTTTGAGGTGTCTCTTGCATCCAGCATCAGAAATTCCAAGTGTCAACAATATCAGGAAACCGCTGCCTAAGCCGTGCAACGACAACAACTCGTTTAGACCGTCCCTTCCTTGTGCGCCCTGAATATCTCCGGCCACGCGAGCACAAAATTTCAAGTCATCTCGCTTTGGGGTCCCTGCCTGCCTCTCAATCCGAGTTTCATCAGCCAAGTTCGCAGGTCTCGCGGTCGAGCCCATTGTCAGGAAACCAACCTACGGAGTGGGTCCGGGAAAGCTGAGCGGCATCGATTCTGCTGTGGTGCTGAGAATTCCCCAGTCACTCGCCGACTGTCTGCACGGATTCCCAGCACCGTTGAGATATTCGAAAAAAGAAAGGAAAATCCTGTTGCTGCCTGCTGGTTTGCTAGACCGCCCGGCGCGACTGATGCAGTTGGAGGAGCTTCGGACTGTGCTTCAGATATATGGTCAAAGCTCCTCAATCTCGACACTAGCACCCACAACAACTTAATCAACAGAATCGGACAATTGGGCAGCTACCTCTCGCGCCCGAATCTGTCCTGCGCGAGGTCCTGATTTTCCTCTATCCCTTGATCAGGAAGTAAGTAAACAAATTTTTCCAAGCAAGACCGCCCCATCCAAGTTCACGAGCGCCCCGAAAAGCACCGCACAATATGTTAGGTCACCAAGTCTTCACCTAAGCCATCATCGCCAGGTTCTAGACTCCTCCTGCTCTAGAGTTGCTGGTCCTCTCCAATATCCTTCGTCGGACACTTTCTCCCTATCTCCCACCACCAACATAAATCCGCCCAACGGCATGTTTCCTCGCCCATAATTCGCCGCGTCCCCATTCCTCACCGCCTCCAACCTCCTTCGCTACCTTGAACTCTGACTGACCAACGGATATTTCAGGAACCCGAGGCCACATTCTCTGACTGCTGTTCAAAAGCAAGCCTGCCTGCTCTCAAATCTTTTCCGAAACGATCTCGGGTTGTGAGACACCCTTTCTTGACACCCTTTTTTTCTCTTTTTTTCCCCGCCGTCCTCGTTACACTGCCCAGCGAACGGTTGATCAAAAGCGTCAACAGCTTCGGTCGATTCGTTCGGGTTTCATTCTCCCATTATCTAATAACATGATGAGGACTCAGTCTCCAGCCGCAGGGGAAGTAATGGTGATTGGAAACATGTTGAACCAAAACGGTGCCGCATCTGCCAGCGCGCAGGCCCAAGCTCAAGCTCAGGCCGAGTCTCAGTCGCAGCACCACCAACAGGCCCAAGCTCCTAGCCAAACTCAAAGCCAACCCACCGCCGAGCTGAAGCCGGATCTGAAGCAGGATCCCCCATCCTTACAGCCTTTACAGGCATACCAAATTGCCCAAGTTGCCATGGAACGAGCCGACTCCCCCCACGGCTCCGAGCACTCTCGTTACTCTGCGGCCCCGATGAATGGCAACGGCATGGAAACTGGCCGGCCCTACGGCTCGCCGACAGCAATGCACGCGTCGCTGCATGTACCAGAGACAAGCAAACCCCCCGCCAGCATGTCCTTACCCGGGGTACTACAGCCGGTCCTCGCCCCTGCCATGGGAGGGCCGTCGATGTATCTCAACCCCGAACCAGCAAATCAACCAGTCAAAGCCTACCCTTGTGGCACTTGCGGCAAAGGCTTCGCTAGGAGGAGCGACCTGGCTAGGCATGGTGAGTTCTTTGGGGGCTTTCACTTCCATTCCCCACCTTGAGCTTTGGAGTTTTGTGTAGCTGACCGATATTCGAATCCAATAGAACGAATTCACAGCGGGATCAGGCCACATGTTTGTGATTACCCGAATTGTGGCAAGCAATTCATCCAGCGGTCCGCTTTGACTGTGCACCAACGTGTGCACACCGGAGAGAAACCTCATATGTGCGAGAGATGTGGCAAGCCATTCAGTGACTCGAGCTCGCTGGCGCGACATCGACGCATCCACTCCGGGAAGAGACCTTACAAGTGTCCTTTTGCGGACTGCCAGAAGACCTTCACCCGTCGGACAACTCTGACGAGGCATCAGAACCATCACAGCGGGACCCTGGAGGAAGCGGCGCAGGCAACGCGGGAGGCCCTTGCCCGAGGCGCGAC
Organism: Pseudohalonectria lignicola; assembly: GCA_003049395.1. Taxonomy (NCBI): domain Eukaryota; kingdom Fungi; phylum Ascomycota; class Sordariomycetes; order Magnaporthales; family Ophioceraceae; genus Pseudohalonectria; species Pseudohalonectria lignicola. Next base: position 48,148 of record PYSP01000124.1, read on the forward strand.
AAGCGTGGCGGCACAGCGGGCTGCCAGTCGCCAGCCTCGGTCAGAGGGTGATGCGGCCTCTAACCATGCATCCCCCATGTCGACGCCGTCGCCCGCCCAGAGGACTCTGTCCATGTCACCATCCACGGAGCTGGCTGGCATCAGCAGCGTACAGTCGGGCAGCTACGTCAACAACCCCCTGCCCAACCACCTGCGCCACGACCTGCAAGGTGGCAGCCCCACGTCTACGACGTCGTCGGTCTACACCAATGCTCGTCCGACGTCCCACCCAACCGGCTACGCCCCACCGCAGACTTTGGAGCCAAATATCGACGCCCGGCCGGGTCCCGGCAGCGCTAGTGGCAGCCCGCATATGGGCAGCGTTGGCTGGCAGTCTCCCTCGCATGCCGCATCGCCGTCGCACAGTGCTAGCGGCTACGTGTATCCCGACCCGGACTCGTACCCGGCATCGGCGGGGATGCCCTCACTCTTCTACGCGAGTGCGGCTAGCGTGGTACGGTCGTCAAGCACGGAACCCAACCAGGCTCCGGACTATCCGAAACCGCGCACAAGCGAGCTGTGGGCATCTGCTCAGTAATCAGATATCTTTGTCTTCCATCACACAGACTCTCCTCCCTACAACGCTTGTGTGGTTCCCCCGCTGGCCCGAGGCCCAAGATGATTGTCTTCGCCCACCCGTCCCTAGCAGGCTGGGCGGAGTGAGAGAAACAGAGACGGAGAGAGACATTTGGCATCGATGTCGCTGTCATTTTTTCAAGAGGGGTCGGCCAGGGACTTGTGCCCGGACACTCGATTTTAATGTTGGCGAACCAGCCACAACTAGACCACCACCGCTTGGACGTAGCGGGTTGATTTGCTGCTAATCCTCCCGCTTTCTTCTTCGTTCTCTTTCTCTCCGTTCTCTTTCTCTCCTTAATACTCTCCCACCCCATGTATTCTGGGCTACCTGGGGAATTGCCTTCCTAGTCACTCACCTCAAACCTGTTCCCTTTGTCTCACGCAATCGGGTTGGCTTTTAGACTGGCCACAAAGGAGGGGCTACTTACTGCAAAGCGCGGGTGGGAAAATTATTCTGATTTATCTTTCTTTTTCCTTTCTATTGTCAAAATGGCAGCAACTGGTGCCAGGTCCGGATTCGTTTCTCTAGAATGAGTTCACGGTTTCTCTGTTGCGTCTGCGATTTCGAAGAGGGGATGAAAACGGACTCGCCCTTCTTTCTCGCTCTTGTGTCTTCTTCCCCCTCCCGTCTGTCTCTCCCCTTTGTCCTTGGTAACTACCATGTTGTCTACGTGCTCCTTTTCTTTCCTGGTTTCCCTCCCCTTTCAGTGGCCTGACTGTTTGGGCTAGGATAGGGTCGGAGCGAAAGACACAACGGATCAGTGAGATATTATGTAAAGTATTAAAAATATAAAAAAGGGGGAGAGCTACCATAACGTCGTCTTCTTCTTTTCTTAGCAACAAGAGGTACAGAGAGCAATAATCAAGCAACCCACGAGATTTTTACCTCTCACGGATTTATCATTTGACGGTAGCTCGGCATCGAGGTAATCCCGCGAAGATCTAGATACGGACAGGGGTATTTTTGGATTAGTATTCACTTACCCTACAAGTGGATCATGGGACTGAGATGAACGCAGTGTGACACTCCTCTTTGTTCGTCTACGGCTCTGATTGTTCGTACCTACTCTGTAGTCTGCACTCGAGTACTCGTACCACATGCGTGGCATAGGTCTACTCCGTAGACGTTTAGACTGTCCTGACTTGTTCTGCTCCCATCCCTCGTTTCTGCTAATCTCTGATTAGCACCGAGTCGTTAGCAACGTGGCAAGCTAGAAAAGATTGTCAGACAGCCATTCCATTCCTTTCAACTTAAGCAGACGTGCGGGGAGCACCTACTTGACAGATGACCACACCTCATTCACTTTGTGAGTATTCTAGTCTACCTAGGTAGGTTGGCGTCTGTTTAGTTTGGCTCCCATCTCCCGTGAACCCACCCCCTTTTTTATACGTTGGCATCGACTGCCAGCCACAACCATAAGAACGGCGGGGAAACAACAAACAGCAACAAGGCCTAATCGGTTCGCAAACGGCGCAGTTACGGCGTTTTGGTATGTATGACAACTCTGTATCGCAATCCTGGTCTCCTCGGGCAGGTAGGTGGTTGTTATTGCCGACGGTGATTTTCTGATTTGTAATCGTAAAATATCACATCACAGGGTACGGCTCGGCTGGCCGTTCCGCCCTGTAGGAAGCTCCATAGACTGGCGCCCGCAACGGCTATTATAATGGGAGCACTGCTTTGGTATAATGAGGCTGGTTGGATGTGTTGGGCCCTCGACGGATACTTGTTCCACGTCCGTCTTCTCGCCGCTGTGCGGCCCTGTCGATATCTTAAGGCACCACCCCCTCGCGCAAACTTGAGATTGTTCTATGCTTTTGTCACTAAAGATGGCATGCTACCCGTGATGGAAAAGATCAAGAGCCCTCCCAATTGTATATTTCTATTTGGCCTGGGTTCCCACAAACGACACTTCATTTCTACCAAATCCGGGAGGAATGGGAATCGCTAGGGAAGCCAGCACCTTGCTCCCTGAACCAGCGTTCCTTTACGGCGATCTCAACAAGGAACAGAAGTTCTGAAGAAGAGGAAAAAAAGAAAGACACAGGAAGCCATGCCAAGAATCACAATAGACATCTACTCGGACACTGGTTGTCCCTGGTGCTATATCGGGGCCAGGTACCTTGACCTCGCCATGAGGGAGTTCGAGAGCCAGCACCGGGATGCCACCTTCAAACTCGTCTGGCACCCATTCTTCCTGTTCCCCAAGGCCAGTGTATCAAGTAAGTACTTTCGTGTCTTTGCTCACTTTCCGATGAGACCTCTCTGGGTTCCGATGGATGAAGTTGAGTTCGTCTCTTCTCCTTAGGGGGAAAGTAATAGGACTCATCCCTGAGCGCTGTTACTGCTGGGTCACAAGATGACCAAAGAGCCCTAATTACTATGATGCATCATCATGCAGTGATGCCGAACTTCCCCGCTGACCTCGCAACTGTGTTTACCCCTCCCTCCCCAGGATACAGCAAGCTAGAGATCTACTCGCGCATCTACGGCGCCTCGCGCTCGGTCGACTTCTTCAGGCGCGTCGAGGCCGCCGGCCAAAGGCTGGGGATCAGGTTCAACTGGAGCGGCAAGGTGGGCAACACCATGGACTCGCACAAGCTGCTGGTCAGGGCGTCGGATTTGTCCTCTCCCATCTCCTCGGGTGCGGCTGACGCCACGATGAGCGGTGCCGGTGCCGGTAGCGGTAACAGCAGCAGCAGCAGCCGCTCCGCACCACCCCAGCAACAGCAACAGCAACAGCAACAGCAACAGCAACAACAGCAACAACAACAACAGCATCAACAACAACAGCATCAACAACAACAGCATCAACAACAACAGCCATTGGGATCACCGTCGTCCCCAGCATACCCCTCGCCACCTACATCCCACCCCAGCAGCGGCGGCGGTGAGGACGTCCACCCGCGCCTGTCGTCGTCATCATCATCGTCGTCGTCGTCGTCGTCGTCCATACCACTCCACCCAGACTCAGCCGCGCCCTCTTCCTCCGCGGCGCCCGCCGTCCTCCTCCCCGCGGGCCAGGAGGGCGGTGGTGGCGGCGGCGACAGCCCCTTGCAGGCGCTCCTCTCCCACCTCTTCCGCGGGGCCTTCGAGGCCGGCGGGGACATCTCGGACCGGGCCTTCCTCGCCTCCGTCGCCGCCTCGTCCGGCCTGTTCCCCACCGAGGGCGAGGCCCTGAGCTGGATGGCGAGCGAAGACGCCGCCGAGCTCCTGAGGCAGCGGGCGGTCGACGCGGTCGAGGTCGGCGTCTCGGCCGTCCCTTGCTTCGTCGTGCAGGGGAGGTTCAAGGTCGGGGGCGCGCAGGAGCCCGGCGTGTTCCTGGCTTTGTTTGAGAGGATCTGGCGGGAGGCCTTGGCCGGTGGGGGCGGTTGAGGTGTAAGTGGAAGGTCATGAGGTCTCGGGCGGCTTTCTGAATCACGAGGAAAAAGTAAGATAAGAAGAAGAAACAAAGAGACAGAATAGAAAAAAGTCAAAGACTAGTGCAAGCCCGGATCCTCGGAGGACATGTTACCTCATCGCGCCCCGTCTAGTGGCGGTATGTTGTACTACTAGTATCTGTCGAGAGCCCAGGCGAGATCTTCGAATACGAGTTCCTTTTGGTCATCATTTTCTGTTTGTTTGTCTTTCGTGTGGGTATCTAGGTTGAGTATTGTGAAAAGAGAAGATGTGGACGCTTTGGATGACGCCTGGAGAACCGAACCCGCCTTGACCAAACTGATCTCGCCCAGAACGCCGTTACCCCCACACACATGATGCAGTTTTTGTGTCCCTTGTCTAAAAGAAAAACTTTAAAAAAAGGACAAAACCCGAAAAAGCAGAACACCTCTAGAGGCCCTTATAACGCCGTGGAAGAAGAGATCCGAGTAGTAGGGGAAAAAATGTATAAAAAAGTGAAGGGCATGGGGGCATGGGCGGGCCACTCCACCATCCCTGCGACCGTGCCTGGCACCGCTACTTCTTCAAGTGGCTGTAGTCCTTCAGCAGGTGCTCCATGTGGGTGTTTGTCATCTTGCCAGTCCGCCTCTGCGCCCTCTTCTTCTGCTTCTTCTTGTCCGCGTTGGGGTTGACCTTGAGCCTGGGGTCCTCGCTCGTGGGCTTCTGCCCGACGGCCGTGAGTCTGCGGACGATGTCCTCGAGCGTGGGCACCTCGACCTTCTTGAACGTGGCGACGAACTCCTGGTCGACCTCGTGGAAGAGGACCGGGTCGTCGAGCCAGACGGTGCGGGCTTGCTGGTCCTTCTTGGTCCGTACCACGAGCAGCTTGTGCTCCGCCTCGAGCCGGGCGATGGCGTCCTCGCAGTCCGGCCAGCCGTCCTTGAGGTCCTTGACGCTCACGCCCGAGGCGTCCGAGCGCCGCCGGAGGAAGGCCAGCAACGAGGCTGCGTCCCTAACCCCGGGGATGATGGGCAGGTGCTCGAACCTGCCCGCCCTCCACTGATGGCCCGGCTCGAGCTTGGCGGCGCCCTCCGGGTCCTCGATGTACTTGACACGCGTGTGCAGCTTCAGGCGGTCCTTGATGGTGCGCTGGACCGAGTCGTCGCGCTTATTGAGGCCCGTGTGCGCCAGTATGTCCCTCAGCGTCCTGGCTTTCCCTTCCTTCTTCAGGTACTCGACGATGTAGAGAATGTTGGAGCCTAGCTCCTCGCCCACGCCCGTGTTCTCCGGCTGCGAGTAGACAATCGTCGCGGTCTCACGCTTGATCTTCTTCGTCGGAGTCGTGCCAGACGTCGACCCGGGCGCCGCTCCAGCCGCGGCGGACGTGGTCGAGGTGACGGATGGTGACGGCGATGGCGGCGGCCGTTTTGGCCCGCTCATCCTGCTCGCCACGCCGCCGAGGCCGGCCGCGAAGTCCTTCTGCTGCTTCTGTAGGTACGACATCTTGGGGGCCCTGCTTGACCGCAACGTACGTCTCTGGGGTGTCTGGGGTGGGGTTCAAATGAGGATTGGAAAGCAGAAATGACTGAAGGGAAGGAAGAGAGGACCGGAGCCTGCTGACTGTCAGGCAAACTGATATAGGTGCTTCTGGAGTTATCTCCGAAAGCGGGAGTGGGTGCCTGGCAAACAAAAAAAAGAAAATGAGGTCACCTGACTTTGAGAATCTTTGGTAGAAGCAAAGCTTGGCCTCCGCTTGAAGCGCCGCAACGGGGTTCAAGGGGGCGAAAAGAGGAAGGGGAAACCAAAATTTTAACCCCCGATAGGGAGAATGAAGCCAGTCAAACCGACCCCAGCGTGCAGAGTCGTGGATCACAATCGTGTTCTAGGTCGGGGGGTTTTTGGCATACTTTCGTGGCAGTCTGCATTCAACAGTGCAGCGTGTGCCTGTGTCGGGCGATTTTCATCGTCAAGCTAAAGGGCACCAGTTTCTCTACGCAGTACGTCTCCCTACCTGGTACGGTAAGTTCAGTCATCCTAGGTTTCACAAACGTTCTTACAGCCCGGACGAAAATACTGTGCCTGTTTGAGAGTCAAAAACCCACAGTGAATGGGTACAAAACTTACGCATCGTTTCGAGCGCCAAGGCTGTTCTTGTGGGGGCAGATAAACTTTGTAACCCACCGATTTATGAACACCGTGGCCGAGCAACACGTGGCCTAGACAAGATATGTTGTCGAGACGCTTCTAAATGTGTGAATAACTAATCTAGGTAGGTACCAGGTAGGTAGTACGTAGAGACGAACGCTTTCCCATATGGGGACAAGTAGAATCGCAACATTATAAATCTGTATATAAATGCCCTCCGTAAGAACATGTGTAAGACAAGAAGAGTTTGTGGTCGAGCTGCTGGTGCATGATGCCGATCTCGAAGCCAACATTGAATCCGCTGTCGACCCAAAACATGCGTAATAGGAGATAGATCAAGAATGACTGTAGCATATTGCGTGGCCAATCGATTCCCCAGCCAACTATTGTCTTCCCGAGCTCCCGACGAATAAGCCGAGCTCGAGCAGCCAACAGCTGTTATCCTTAGCCCGAGCAGTCCGTTCTGAACAACAACAGTTTAGTTCACCTCGGTCTATTAAAAGAAAGAATAGCATCCGCTATCTCTAGCCCGAGAGACCGTCCTCACGAATTCGGGTTATGAGACACCGAATTTGCCGCAACGCCAGATATATGCCTATATGCCTTTCCAGCCGGAGACAGGGGAGGAAGGCAGAAGAAAAGGGGGCCGACAAAGACCGAGCGGCGGTGAATTCATGATCCCCAGCACCGCTCTCAACACGATACACAGGGCTAATGCCTTGAGGAAGCCTTTCCTCTAAGCAGATTGGCTCGCCTGTTGTTGCTGCATGTACTGGTAGGCGGCGTAGGCGACGAGGCCGCCGATAAGGATCATAGCGTAGAGCCCGATGCCCATGCCGGCCTGGCCCGTCTGGCCCTGGGGCGCGAGGGATCCCGACGCTGTCGCCTTCGGTGTCGGGTCACCGGGCTGTGACAAGGGCGAGAGAAAATGTACTGGTTAACACCTCGGGCTTCCGAAAAGAGGCCCCGGGAGGGCTGGGGAGGGCCATCGACCGTGTGAGAAGGGGGGATCTGGGGGGTGTTAACCAACCTTGCGCTTGAGCTCGCCAACCAGGAGAGTCGCTAACGTCTCGCGGGCCTCGTCGCTGTGGCCGACGTCCTCGAAAGCCTCCGTTGCGTCCTGCCCGGCAACGTCTAGCATGACCTCCTCACCACCTCTGTGGACACCCCCAACAGTTAGCGGGCTGGAGGTTTTTGACAAGAGCCATGGGGGTGGTTTGAAAACAGGGGCTTGCTTCAGGAGGGGACCATTGAAAACGTACGGGTGCTCATCGACAAACTTGGTGGCATCGTAGATCTTTTCGTGGATCACCAAGAACAAATCCTTCTTCGTGTTGTGCTCGGCAACATCTTGGTAGGTATAGGTCTTGCTCTCGGTGGACGACATTGTGGCTTGATGATGCGTGTCTTGGTCGCGCGTGTGTGCGTGTTGAGCCTGTTGCGCGTCGTGGGCGAAGGGTATGCGGTGACGGGAGGTTTCTGTCGAACAACGAAGCTCTTTGATAGGATTCGTGGACAATAGTTAGCTGGAGGTTTGGGCGATGGTCGGAGCCGGGAGGGTAGGTGGAGGAAGCCCGAAAGTTTGCAGTAGTTGCTAACAGGCGGGTGCAAGGATTATCAATAAAATCATCAGAGCGCCGGGTTGTTTGCAAATTAGAGCTCTTGGGATTGGCCCGTTCTCAGTGGCCCTGAACGGGAAGCTCTCTGGCAGTCTGGCAGTCTGGGTGTCTGGCTAGGGCTTTGCAGTTTTCTGGGCTGATTTGATGCTCCACTGCACGTTATCGGGTGCCATCTTGCCGACCACCTAGCGGCGTCCTAATTTGTGTTACAACACCACGGGCACCTGCTCTGCGGATTACCTCTGGATCAGTCAGAGATTGAGGGTGTCAGACTACTAGTTCGTACGGAGGCGTTGGTTTGAGATTCCTGGCCGAACACTCCTACACGCGACATACGCCGAGGTAGGTCTCTGTAAGGCCCGTACACCACAGCGCGGCGCATTTCCTGTGCGTAGCTATATAGCAGCATGGCTTCCAACTAGCCCTCGACGACTTCAGTAGTAATACTTTAGTATAGTACAATGGCCACTGATACAGCAACTATCTCTTCCCGAATCCCAACTGCACAAGCTTGATACCGCTCATGTTCTTGCCGGAATTATTCTAGCGTCCGCGTGCTGATTGGCCACAGGCATCCCTTCCCAACCGGTCACGTCGAGGAACCCGCCGGCCGATGAGGTGCGCCCACTCCGACTTTACCCCAATTGGTTAGGATATCCCCGTCCGGCATCTCAAATTCTCGGTGGCATCTGGACGTCTGGACTTTGCTTGGACGACCGACTCCTTGAAAGGCATACGGGTACGGAGGTACTGTACATTAGCGAGGTGGCCGAGGCAACAAGTTGTTATGGTCGTGCGACCACTAACAACGTCGAAAGAAGCCACAAAGCTGAGGGAGGGAGTCTCCGGTCAGGATGGGATAGACCCCTATCTGGCTGGCAACAGGGCGCTGGGGTGGTTTGAGGAACAGCTTACAGCCTGCAGATCGTCCGATGCGATGCGGGAAGTGGCTTCCTTCCTTAGATCTTTGTCTCGCTGTCGGCTGGTCACTGCCACCCATGGAATTCCCCAATCCCATTCTGCATGACTCAGCAGTTTTTGTCGAATCGAGGCCTAGCTCGTAAGGTGTACGTACCTCACATGGAAGCAACTGACATGAAGAGCCGGCCAACCGGACGCCGATCCGAGGCTCAAGTAGAAAAAGAGGGGTCCATGGGAGATGGGCAATACCTACATGCATCCAAGGGAATCAGACATGTCATCGATGATGATGTCGATACTTAGGTAGGTATCAGATCGGCCAGCAGCTCAACATCGACGAGATCAATGACTCCAATGCGGACGTCAAGTTACTTGTAAAAGCTGCACTGAGCCGAGAAGATGCAGGCAGCTGGCATTTGATTTGATAATGCTGATGATATTCATCTCATTTTTGGCAACCATGGCCTCTCAAACTACTTTCCAATCGGACGGACCGGCTCGATCCTATTCATAATACGGAACCACCAAGCAGGAACATCTCAGATACCTCTTCTGGCTTCGGGCAGCAGCTGCTGGTCCCTCTCAGCCACGCAGCTCTTGACCCTGCCCCTACCCTGCCTGCCCCCCTGCCTGCCCTCCGCTTGGAGCAGCACCGCGGCGAGGCCAGCGCCCTCTTTCCCACAAAGCCCGCAGGATCCACCGCCAACAGCAGGTGTTGGGTGGCGTAGGCTACCCCCTCTGCGTATGGCCCTTTTCCCTCCTCCAGCTCTAAGCTTCAAAGCAATCGAGGGAAGTAATTAGAAGATTGACCACCCATCTGTATTCCAGAGCCACTTCTCGAATTCCTCTGCCCCCATATCCTGCGGAGGTTCCCAGCTTTCCTCGTAGCACTTCATCATCGCTCCATATAATGGGTCCTCCACAGGTCGTCCAGCGAGCCGCTTAAACGCGATGGTCTTCGGGTTATCATCCCCCGAAAGTAGTTTATGGGCAGCGTACGCTCTCTCCGCGAAGACCCTGGCTCTGCGTTTGTCCCCGACCACGCTTGCTATCCGGAAGGCAATAACACACGCCTTTGAAAGTCTTATATCCCGGATACCTTCCTCCTCTAGCAGCTCGAATAGACGGCGTGCTCGGTGGAACGACTCGGTATGGCGGCTGTAGATCTTGTCCAAGTCAACGCGGCCGCAATTCTCCTCGGTGGACTGGATCTGGGCTAGTCGGCCGTCACTGCGGAGGCGGGCAGGAAGTGGCAGCAAACAGAGCTCGCACGTGCAGGAAAAGGAGAACCCGTCCCTCAGATAGCGCTGGCGCTCCGCATAGCCCAGCGAGAGACCGCTTATATACGAGATCGTAATCTCACAACCGATCTCGATGTCGTGCAGCGCGTGTACGGTTAAGCAACCGAGGCTGGTGTTCCACGCGTGCTGCGTGTTGGGCTGACACGAATGGTTAATACGTGACGCCTCGAGAAACAACCCTCCGTTACCAGCATCGTTGCCAGTCAGCGGTATTAGGTTTGTCTGGGCAATGCCTAATAAGGGGGTGTATCTGCGTCCTTGGGCGTTCTGTAGTGCGAAAAATGCTCGCTGCTGGTCTCTTGAGAGGCTCCTCACCTCTCTCAAGACAGCGCTCTCGGCAGAGTGAACACCCTCGGTAGAACCGGGCATCTTGAAGATGGGGGCCTCCAGTAGTATGCGCGTGCCTTTAGAGATCTTGGAGGTTGCGATGACACCTTGGCCCCTGCCCGGAATAGGCTTGATCGCGTATAATTGTTCGCCGTTGACTGGCGGATGGGTCATCGTGTCCGTCTCATCACCGCCCTGGTGCAGTTCGCCCTGGTGCACTTCTTTCCGCTCCTCCTCTTGCTCCTCCGGCTTGAGCTCATCTATTCGCCTCTCCGCCGCTCGAATCTCGTTCCAGTTGTAACAGCCGTATTGGTGGATATGCGCACCGAAATCGTTCGTCTCATTCCAGGAGTAAACCCGGTCCCCTAGATGCTGCTTCGCAATCTTGCAAACTGTTTCAATATGCGGACCAGCGACTGAGCTGCCGCTGATCTTAGAGCTGAATCGCAGGAAGTGCTCACACCGGCGCGGCATGCGTGGATGTTCGCCAACCATAAACTCGAGATACGAACGATCGGACTTGGCGTTCACACGTACGACGTCGTTGCTGTCTCCCGCGCCATCCGGATTTGCGCCGTTGCCAGGCGATAGCCCGTATGCGACAAGCACCTCGCGTAGGAAGAGCTCGTACAGTGCCTGGTTTGCGGGGTTGCGCTCCAAGGGCGGGTAGATGTCGAAACCGCAGTCCACGCCCATTGTTGGAGTCGAGTCATCGTATCTAGGAACGGGAAAAAGCTCTATCACGGCTGCGGGGAAATATGGGATTCGTTGAAAGACGTTGAGGTTTGGCTGATCAGGCTAGTGACTTCGAGATTTTCGGTTGGGAGAGGAGGACAACACCAGTTGTATTGGAGCCCGAGGATGGGATCTCGGGCTCCAAGCAAAGTGCCTTGTGGAACGTAGTAACCCCACCAGACCCCACAGACAGTACCTACCTAACCTCTTACCTACTCTACGTAGGCGCGCACCTACCTGCCTACAACTAGGTGGTTCATCACAGATCTCTAGCGCCTCGAGCTGCCACCGCCAATGTCCTGCCCCAGTCGGTAGCTAGCAACCTTGTCCCACTCAATCTTCTGCCGCGTGACGGGCAGCTGCCTCCTGAGGCCCTTGAAGGCGCCCTCACTGAGGTTCGTGAACCCCCTGTTCAGCTCCTCCTGGTACTTCCTCTCCGCGACGCCGATATCCTTGACCACCCCGGCGCCGGAGCCGGTCGACGAGACGCTCACGGGCTTGTTCGTGAGCAGGCGGACGTTGCCGTCCTCATAATAGTGCACGTCGACCTTGATGGCGCCCTCTAAGGCGCCTGTGGACGGGTTGAATAGGTAGAGGGACCGCCACCGTCCGTTCCTGAGAGTTTGTTTGTCATGGTTGTTAGGCGTCGGCCCCTTGATTCTCACTCTCTATGAGTGCCCCTCTCAGCGACCCAACGACTGTGCGAGAGACCAGGCTCACCAGTAGTTGTTCGGGCTGTACTTGTTCGCGACGATGATTATAGCCAGTCTCGAGTCGTTCTCGATCGGGTACACGCCAAAGGACGCGTTCGGGTAGTGCTCCTGGACGTACGGCCCTAAGCTCTTCAGGGTCGACTTCCTGTTGGCGTTATCTTGGTTACTACAGCCCACGCTATAGCATGTATGGCCTCTTGGCGGGGGGACCGTGGACAGATGGCGACTTACACAAGATCAGACTGGGAGCTCTCCAGGACGTGGCTTTGGACTGCGCTGGCTTTCTGGTCGGGCCGGGTTGGTTAGCCCAAGGCCGGTGCCACGGGGAATTGCGGCGCAACACAATCATTTTGACAAACCTGGGTTGTATGGTTGAATGCGAAGCTTGAGGAGCTTTCGACGTCGTAGTACCGTCCGTCTCCCAGTGAATTGTGTGAGCTGATGATGACCTGTTCCGCTGCCTTGTCAGTCCGTCATCTCGCTGCCTGGCGTCCCGCTGCGGCAGAGACGTAATTGAAGACTAGGAAGCCAGGGAGAGGGCCTGACCTGCTGACTGCTCCCTGGTAGCTTCACTGTGACGAATTGCTCCTCGTTGTACTTCTCGAAGGCGGGTCCGAGCTGGGAGAGGAGTGTTTTGTCGTCGTGGATTAGGGTTTTGATATCTGACAGGCACGGTAAGCTAAGAAGGCGGAGCGCATCGATAAGGCCACTATGTATCGTGGTGGAGGCTTTCGCATACCGGCAAGGACATCTGCAAGCTACAAAGGGATTCTCAGTTCAACTGTCGGTGCTCAGGCGTCTAGAATCGCGGCGGAGGACTGTGCAGCTTACCTCGCCCGGCGGGGCCCCCTCAACAAACCCGGACACTATTGAGAGATTGTCTGACATGCTGGCTCCGGCTTCAAGACTACGTGATCAGAAAATATTGGGAAATGTGTGAGATTGACTGTGGGTTGCTTCGGAGCTTCCTAGATGACGATATCCTCTAGTTAAAATGATCGCCGCCTTCGAGACATGGACGCCGCGGGGCAGCTATCGACTGGGTGGATCCTGGTGTCTCTGGCAGTGGGGCACGCCATTTGGCGGCGGGCTCCCTTGGAGCTTGGAGGTCTGCCAGCTGCAGCCGGTCCGGCGAATTTCGTATAATATCAAAACCTCCCATCATCATTCATCACCAGCAACGGCTCACGCGGACAAAGCAGGTCAAGCTTTTTCAGTTGCCTGTATGTCCTGCCGAGACTTGCAGATCGAAAAAGAAGCATGCACGACTCCTACCAGGGGCCACGGTTAGAAAGAGGACTTTACTACACACAAAATTAGGGTAATCCAACGCGGCACAAAGGATACACAAGTGTAGATTTCGCGACAGATTCTCTCATTACCTAATTCTCTTGCTAATACTCCAATACCCTCTTAATCCTGTCATAAATTCCTGGGTGGCATCAAAAGTCAGTAAATCATCAACTTCATCTAACTTCACACAATTCGTATGGGATTCCAGCGGTGGGGTCAAACTCACTGGCGGCATCGGGCGCATTCAACTTCTCAAACACCAATGGTGTATGGATACTCCATCCAGCGACGCGCTCAACGGGTGCCTCGAGCCTGACAAATGTGTCAGGGTCCTCCTGGATGACAGCCGCCACCTCTGCACCGACGCCCTGGTTCACCATGGACTCGTGGACCACGATGCACCGCCCCGTCTTCCGGACGCTGTTCAATACACACTCCTTGTCCCATGGATAGATTGTCCTCAGGTCGATCAACTCGACTGTTATGCCAAGGTCCTCCTCGGCCCGGTTGATCGCGCTCAGACAAGTGTACAAGGGCTGGCCGTACGATACAACCGTCAAGTCGCTCCCTTCCTTGAGGATCTCGGCCTTTGAGAGGGGCAGGGTGTAGGGCGCGGCTGGCACCTGCTCCACCGCTGCGCGATACAGCACTTTGGGCTCCATGAATATGACGGGGTCGTTGCTCCGTATCGCGGCCAGGAGCAGGCCCTTGGCCTGTATTGGTGACCGGGGCATGACGACGCGGAACCCGGGAACGTGCGTGAACAGGCTCTCTGGTGACTGGGAGTGGTACATGGCGCCGTGGCCCACGAGCCCGCACGGCATCCGGACCGTCAGCCCGCCCGAGTTCCGACCGTTGGCGCCGTCCCGGTAGCGGAACTTGGCCGCCTCGTTGACCATCTGGTCGAAGGCAGGGAAGACGTAGTCGGCGAACTGGATCTCCGCCACGGGCCGCATCCCCTCGGCGGCCAGGCCGATGGCGAAGCCCATGATGCCCTGCTCGCTTAGAGGGGTATTGAAGACACGCTCCGAGCCGTGGCGCTCCGTCAGCCCCATGGAGCAACGGAAGACTCCACCGAAGGAAACATCCTCGCCGAAGAGAAGGACTGACTCGTCTTCGGCCAGGGCTATTGACAATGCATCGTTGACGGCCTGGAAGAGATTCAGCCGCTTCGTCGCGCCGTTCTTGACCTCTGATGAAAGCTCTGGGTTGTTCAGCGCCGTCTGCGAGCTGTGCGCGAGGAGAGGGGTCGTGGAGTAGTCAATCGGTATGTTCAACCTCGCATTGGGTGGGTGCGTCGAAAATCTTCGTGACGACACAAGCGACGCGACACTTCGTGATGAGGATTTCGTTGGTTGGCAACTCGCCAAGAGCGTCTTGAGTGGCCTTGCCGCCACGCCTTTCATGGTAGGAACAAGAGGACCGTCGCAAATGTCGGAAACCTGCACTTGATCAGCCCAGAATGCGTACGTACTTGCAATTCACAAGTAAGAGGCCCTGAACTCATTCAACAAGCATGGAAAGGACAGAAACATTGAGTGCACGCCGTGCAATTTGGAGTTCATGTTGGGAGTTCAGTAAGCCGAGGGGCAGAGAGGAGGACTGGAGGATGATGTCAAAAGCCGCAGGACCAATTCGGCTTCCAACGGCCTTGGGCGGGCCACCTGCATCCACCTCATCAATTAACCTTGCTCTCCTGCAAGCACTTTGGCCAAGATAAGATTGTTGCTCAGCCAACAGCCGATCCGCCAACTAGTTTGGCCTAAACAAGGAAATGGCATGGGGCACTTCACAATCGTTCCCAATAGGTGCATGCCACACATTTCCCAGCTCTACCATCCTTATCTTAATCATTCGTTGTCTCACATTATTTGTTTGACCACTTTAATTTTCTATCACATCATGGCCCCGAGAGACTCGTCCAACCGGCGGTCGCGAGGAACGCGGGAATCCGGTTCCCGTAAACACCACAAAAGGAAATCAAGCTCCCACAAACGACTCCAGTCGTCCACAGATGAGAGCGGTTCAAGCGGGCGAGCTGGCCAGGCGCTGTCCGCCGATGCCCTGGCCCAGCTGAATGAGGCGAACGCCCGGGGTTCCCCTCGAGATGCCCCTCGGGATCAAGACCGAGACCGAGACCGTGATCGGGAGCGCGAACGACGTGAACGTCGCGAACAAAGGAGGGAGCGCGAACTAGCCAGGGAGCTGGAGATGGCGCGGCAGCGCGAACGTGAGCGTGAACGTGAACGTGAGCTCGAACGTGAAAACGAACGGAAACATGTATTTGAACGCGAGTCGAGACCGAGGAAAGCCGAAAGAAACCACTACAAAGAGGTCGACATATTAGAAGGCGAGAGGCACAGAAAAGGCGCGAAAGGGAAGAAACGCATTGTCAGCGGTGCCATTCTGGAAGAAGGTGGGGGCAGGAATCTCAGGGGCATCCGCGGTGGCGGCGCGAGCAGCTATGACAGCCTGGAAAAGGAGCCTGTCCATGCACGCGAACGGCCATCGAAGTGGAAGGGTTTGTTGAGGAACAAGAAGTTCTGTGAGTGCAACTATCGGGAACAACAGACCTGGACCAACTCTAACCGTCTCATACTGACTGTTGCAACTAGTGATTGGCACTGCTGTGGGTGTCGTTCTACTCATCATCCTAATCGCCGTCGCGGTGGTGGTCAGCAGGCAGAACTCGGGAGGCTCCTCAGCAAACAACTCTGGCTCTAGCTCGGGCCTGAGCGGTATCCCGCAGAGTAGCATACCCGCTGGAGCTCCTTCGTACCTGAATCCGTTTCAGTGGCTGGACACCACAGACTTCAACCTGACATACACAAACCAAACGGTCGGGGACCTCCCTGTGATGGGGCTGTTCACCTCCTGGGACGACTCAAAAGCAGCGAATGACAGGGTCCCCGCACTGAACAAAGCCTGGGGCTCTTATTCGTCCCGCCCGGCTCGAGGTGTGAACCTGGGAGGGTGGCTGTCGATCGAGCCTTTCATCACGGCTGATCTGTACGACTGGGACCAGAACAAGGGTATCATCGACGAGTACTCAATGTGCAAGGCGCTGGGCTCCAGCTGTGGCTCCTTCCTGGAGAGGCACTACTCCTCGTTTGTGACGGAGCAGACCTTCAAGGAGATTGCCGATGCCGGGTTGGATCATGTGCGCATCCCCTTCTCGTACTGGGCGGTGCAAACGTATGATGACGACCCCTATGTGTTCCGCACTTCGTGGCGGTACCTCCTCCGGGCCATCGAGTGGGCGAGGAAGTACGGCTTGCGGGTCAGCCTGGACCTGCACGGCCTCCCCGGGAGCCAGAACGGGTGGAACCACAGCGGCCGCCAGGGACCCATTGGCTGGCTGAACGGAACGAACGGAGCCCTGAATGCGCAGCGGTCGCTCGATGTGCACGACCGACTGTCCAAGTTCTTTGCGCAGGACCGGTACAAGAACATCATCTCGCACTACGGCCTCGTCAACGAGCCCAAGATGATCTACCTCAAGGTGTCGGACGTGGTGGACTGGACGGCCAAGGCGTACAAGATGGTGCGCAACAACGGGGTCAAGGACGCCGTGGTAGTGTTCGGGGACGGCTTCATGGGGCTGAACAAGTGGCAGGGCCAGCTGACGGGGTACGAGGGCCTGGCGCTCGACGTGCACCAGTACGTCATCTTCAACACGAACCAGATCGTCTTCAACCACACTAGGAAGGTCGAGTACGCCTGCTCCGGTTGGACAGAGCAGACGCAGCAGAGCATGGACACATCGACCGGGTTCGGCCCGACCCTGGTGGCGGAGTGGTCGCAGGCGGACACTGACTGCGCCCGACACCTGACCAACGTCGGGTGGGGCAACCGGTGGACCGGCACCTACCGGTCCGGTGACCCCTCGACCGAGGCCCTGACCCCGCGCTGCCCCGCGGTCGACTCGAGCTGCGACTGCTCCGGACCCAACGCGGACCCGTCGCGGTACGGCGACAGCTACAAGACCTTCCTCCGGACCTTCGCCGAGGCGCAGATGTACAGCTTCGAGAAGGGCTGGGGCTGGTTCTACTGGACCTGGGACGCGAGCCACCCGCAGTGGAGCTACAAGAAGGGCCTCGCCGCGGGGATACTGCCCCGGAAGGCGTACGACAGGGAGTTCAGCTGCGACCTGGGCAAGATCCCCAGCTTTGCAGGCCTGTCCGAGACAGTTTGAGGGGGGATGTGGCGTTGGCGAGGTCAAGAACGGAATGGAGGGCTGGAGGTTGGTGGTAGGATGGTTGTGACCTGGTCATGTCGAAGGGAGAGGGTTGGTAAGTGACCTAGGTATATTCGGGGATTCATCTGGTGTTCTGGTGTGCTCTCTGTTTCATTCAGCATTTGCGATGGCCGCATGTAGGTGGGGATACAAGGAAGCAATCATGCGCAGGTATGCGGCGGAACGCCCGGAGGATATTTAGAATGGTATGACGTCACGTTATAATATATGATGGGTGGAGGCTCTGCCGGGCTGTAGGTAAGCCGGGCTATCTCGACCTCCATGTACTCTACCTATTAGGCTTATTGCTATAGAAATGGTAGAGGTGGCCGTACATAATGTAAAAACGAGACTGACGTACAATTTTTGACAATTCCCGATGGTGATACGATTCCTCAATTCAGGGTTCTGAACCCCTGAAACTTCGTGCTGTCATTCATGGAAATGCTGCCCTGTGAGGTGATATCAACTAGTCGCCCCAGCTCGCCGTGGAACGCCGTTTCGGCGAGAAATTTCTTACCTTTATCTCCAGTCCTCCGACGAGATATTCTCTCACATTCCGGCACAGGGGCGACCACAAACATGAAGTACACGTTGCATTGCAACTAACTACACTGTAACAACAGTGTTGTCCTTACAACATAGATCTACCCGAAGAAACTCCTACAGAAAGGACGGCTTCCTGCTCGGGATTTACTCGCTATTTCCGGGAACAAACAAACTGGTCCCATTCCCGAGTGCTTTCGCAGCAGCAGGCCTGGACCATCCATTGGAACAGAAGTCAAAGTGGTAATGACTGAGACCTGGGCCGGTAACTGCCCCCTTGGTGCCGGTTGCTGACCCCGGTCGCACTCGACCCCTTAGTTCGGCGCTCGCCCCCGCTGAATGAATGTCAAGGCCACCGGCCCATAGGGTTGACGATCTTCCCTTGGTTTGTCCCCGCTGAATAATCCCTTCACTTCGGTATGGCAGAGAGCGGACTCATTACATTGTTTATTGCGTATGAGCCATCAGTCATCGCTTTTAAGGCGCCTACCCCTAGTGACACTGTGAGCGATCTGTTTGGATTTGAACCATGTGGCCATCCGAGCCTACTGTTAAGGGACCTTTTATTCTGCTAGATGCTGTTCGTACCCTGATCCTTACGGAGGAACTTTTTCCTTTCTGTTTTTTTTCTTTTCCTTTTGCTCATGAGGAGTGAAGTCGTCAAGTTCCTTGCCCGACATCATAAGACTCAAAAGGACTCTAAACCTAGTCGTGGATCAGTCTTGCCGCGCAAGGAGACTCTCTATCACGACATCTCTGCTTGCCTTTTCTCGTGCATGTGCCTTCTGTCTCTCGCTCTCTCTCTCCATCAGGCTCTCATTCTATCCCTGATTTTATCTCACAGATTACGCCTCGTTTGGATATACCCCCGGGCATCATGGACACGAGGGATATAGAAAAGGAGGCCGCCCTCGAGGCGGGTGCAGAGACAGCACCTTCAATAGCCCTCGGAGATGAAAAGGGGGCAACAGCGCCGCCAGCAGCCGGACGGGAGTCCGAAAACACCACGGGGTACGAGGACGGCGCCACGGCCGGTTTTGAGCCGATCCGCTCGCCCATGGGCGGTGAGAGGCAGGCCAGGCCCCGGACAGCACCCGGCAGGTCCATCGCCCGCATGAGGTCGAACAATGGGTACGGCTGCGACGCCAAGGTGGACGACGAAGACGAGGACGACCACGGCAGCGGCAGCGGCCAGTCTTCGTCGACGGAGACGGGGGCTACCGAGCGGCGGCGCCGGGCCGAGGCTGACCCGTACGAGGTCGGATGGGATGGGGGCGATGCGGACCCGAACTGCCCCCGGAGCATGAGCTTTGTGAGGAAGTGGCTGATCGTGTTTATCACTTCGTTTGGGAGTTTTTGCGTGTAAGTCAACTCATTCGTTTTTGCATCCGTCAGTGTGCTGCTTTTTTGTGTCCTACCTTAACTTCACCTACCACCAACCCCTATTTTTTTCTCTCAAGGGGGTTTACACTGCATACACGGCAAAGGCCCAGGAATTCAGGCAAGGAGACCCTATAAACTTGGCGTACCTACCCACACCCTTCCACCCGGCGCGACACCCAACATGATCGTATTCCTGAAAACCCCGTATTCGAGATATTGGGCAGAATAATAGACAGTCGCTCACCCTCCCTCCTGTGTCTGTTCCTAAAATAGCACCTGCGCAAGCTCCATCTACACCTCGAGCTACACAAAGATGAACGCAGAGTTCGGCAACTCGAGCCTCGTCGCGACCCTGGGTCTCTCCCTCTTCGTGCTAGGGATCTCGATAGGGCCGGCCTGGTCCCCGCTGTCGGAGTTCTACGGCCGGCGGCCTGTCTACCTGCTCTCCTTCGCGCTGTTCCTCATCTGGATCGTGCCGTCCGCGGTGGCGCAGAACATCGAGACCATGATCGTGGCGCGCTTCTTCCAAGGGTTCACGGGGAGCGCCTTCCTCTCCGTGTCGGGCGGGACGGTGGGGGACCTGTTCAGCAAGGGGGACATCTCGCTGCCCGTGGCCGTCTTCACGCTGGCGACCTTCGTGGGGCCGTCCATGGGGCCCCTGTTCGGCGGGTTCATCAACGCGCACGCGGACTGGCGGTGGACGCACTACGTGCTGCTGATCTGGTCCCTCGCCCTGCTCGCCGCCATCGCTCTGCTCGTCCCGGAGACGTACCACCCGGTGCTGCTGCGGGACAAGGCGCGGAGGATCAGGGCGGCGACGGGCGACGGGCGGTGGCGGGCGCCGATCGAGAAGTCGGCCGCCGCGGGGACGTCCATCCCGGCCACGGTGGCGCGCTCCCTCCTCCGGCCCTTCCAGCTGCTCGCCTCGGAGCCCATCTGCCTGGCGCTGGACCTCTACTCGGCCATCCTGCTCGGGATCCTGTACCTCTTCTTCGGGGCCTTCCCACTCGTGTTCGGGCGGAACCACGGGTTCGACGTCTGGCAGGTCGGCCTGACCTTCCTGGGCATGCTCGTCGGCATGGTGCTCGCCATCTTTACGAACCCGGTATGGTACGGCGTGTACGGCCGGCTGGCCGCCAGGTACGAGGCCGAGACGGGCGTCAAGGGCGCCACCGAGCCAGAGTTCCACCTCCCCTGCGTCATCGCCGGCGGCTTGCTCATCCCCGTGGGGCTCTTCTGGTTTGGGTGGACGACGTACTCGTCGGTTCATTGGATTGTGCCCATTATTGGGTCTGGGGTGTTTGGTGCTGGGTAAGCATGCTTGCTTCTTCTTCTTTCTTTTCCTTCTCCATACTGTTCTTTGGGTCTTTGTCCCTATTTCTTCGTCCTTTTGGTCATCTCTTTTTGGCCTTCTGATTGTCACACCCTCTGGCAGTCTCATGATTCTGGTCTGAGAGCTTGGCTGGGAGAATACGTATCCTTGTGACACACCAAATTGGGAAGTGTGATGTGCTGGCGTTCAGCCAGAGAGAGGGCCCCAAGAGCAAAAGCTACTCTGCGACCTCCACCAACGTTAAGCCACCTATGTGTATGTTTGTCACGGCTTTGTCAGGGGCTAGCCCTCTTAGTGTTGATCGGCAATACCCCCAGGGCAGAGGCTTATTTGTGCTCCCTCGTGATCTTTGCATTTGCCCCTACACTTCATCCCACCCAAGAGCGAGCACACAGACCTCATGCAACTAACCACCTGGGAAATTCTTGATCTTTCAACAGTACCATATTGGTGTTTAAGGGAATATTTACCTACTTGGTGAGTGATACTGCGGCTTGTCCCCCCCATTCTCATCCCACTCCCTTGTCCCTTCCTCGCACAACACACACCTGAGGGCGAATCTCAATACTAGATTGGCCCAAATGCGAGGTGCTGATCTTCCTCCACTTGGTAAAATAGGTCGATGCATACCCGATGTACTCGGCTAGCGCTCTGGCGGCCAATGTATTTGTTCGATGCGCATTCGCTGGTGAGTTTGTGATTTTCCTTTCTCGTTTGTTACCTTCTGAGGTTAGACAACTATCGGCCGTGGTCGGAGCCCTCCGCGCCATAGCGTCACTCTTTTGCTGCTCTCACATTTGTTCTCACCGGACAATGGACGAGCACTGGGCTAACTATTGGCGCTGTCCCGCGGAAATGAAGCCGCCTTCCCGCTGTTCGGGATCCAAATGTACGAGAAGCTAGGGTATCAGTGGGCCACGACTTTGCTCGCATTCCTCACTGTGGCGATGCTACCGTTCCCTTTCATCTTCTTCTACTACGGCAAGAAGATTCGGGGAAAGAGTCGATACGCAGCCGCGTGATGCGGGTTGACTACTCTCTTGGTGAGAAATGTGCCCTTTCGAGTAATACAGCCAGGGAAGGACGTGAGCTCCATCCCGTTGCTGTGCGGTATAGTCCCTCTGTATGCTGCGGCGCGGCAGCACGCAGCAGCCTCGCGGGCCAATCATGACGGCATAAGGCACGCAGAGGAAGGCGTGTTGCAGTGATCGAGGGACGATCCAATACGCACGTCAGGGGCGTGAATATATAATAAGAGAGGCCATCAGGGGCGGCCATCTTAGCTGTCGCGCTTCTGGTTGGGAGATGATCCCCCATATGCTGCTCTACCACATCGTCTCGTTGCTGGTTGTCCAACCGAGCATCAATACGGCGGAAGAACGGGAAGCAGGCGGCGATGGGCGAGGAGGAAGCGGACAGTGTGTTCTATATTTGCTGATGGTTGCGACCGTCAGCTAGCGAATGAGCTCCATTCTCTATGCTGTGCCTCCCATTCTCTTTCATGGATGGATGGACCTTGGAGGTTAAGAGGGAGAAGGGAGAGGTGGGATGGGAGGGACTGCCAGCTCAGAGCGCAGAATTACGATACCATTCATCGCTATTACCGCCGAATCGCCGAGGGTGGTCCGCCCGTAGGAGGTGGTCGCGGTGATCAGGCCTGGTCCGGGGTTACTAGGCGGCCAGAGCAAGAGAGATCAACTACTCAAGACAATCTCGCAAACATGATGCTCACTCCACATCCAGCGGAAAGGACCCAATATTTATATGGTGATGTCACCAAATCCCGCCTCTCATGCGCGGGAAGAGCCGCCTGGAAGGTGGAAGTGACAGACGCAAGCCACAGAGACGCATTGGCACATTGTGATGGTCATGATACGTGATCTAATCTGCCATACCGACGGCCGAGATCTCAGGGAAAATGTGAGATGTGATCGTTGTCGGGGGCAACCTGACTAGGTGAGTGTTTGGACTGCTTGGGCGGCTTGGACTGTCAAGCGGAAAGGGGGCCCCGGGAGGGGGAAGGGGAAGGGGAAGGGGGGAGAGGTGCGTACCATAGTAAACGTAGTAAAGGGGTCCTTGGGTGTGAACAGGGGGGGTCACAGACTGTGAAGGTCTTCGCCAGCACATCATATCGGCGGATGCCACCGAGGTAAGAGGGCGGTTGGGTAAGGGCGGAGTAGAGGCCGGATGCGGGCAGCCGTCGAAAGCTGCCCGGAGCTACGCGAAGCCACGCAAAGCTGTGTAGAAAAAAGGAAAGATGCATCTGCCAAGCCACCGTGTTACCGCACAGAGAATGAACGACAGTGGTGGACTGCATGGAGATGCGCAGCAAAGACAGTAGGAAGGTCCAACTAGCGTTGGCAACGTCGCACTCCTGCAGGCCAACTATACTGATCGCTGCTGACCGCCTCGCACTGGGTATGGCCAGCGGGAGAACGGCAGGGAGAATGGCAAGTTGGACAGCAAGCTGAACAACAAAGTTGAACAACATCTCGTGTTTGGATAGGTGCATGGTGTAGTCGATAGTTCCACTGCACCTCCAGATGCCGGCACCCGTCACCTAAAGTAAGGTAGGTTACATAGGTTGCATAGGTTGCATAGGTTGTGTTGGTTGGGTAGGCTGCCCAAGAGCGGGCGAGAGGAACGACACCTGAAGACGACTGTGTTACAACATGCAGCTCGACGACACTGCTTGCTTTTGGGGTGGAGGGGAATGAGGGGGTGGAGTAAGACGTGGATTGTTGAGAATCTGAGACTAGAGGAAAGTATCTAGGTAGGGATAGGACTGTTGATGCTACACACACCATTGGATCTCGAGAACTCTATTATACCTCCATCATCAACATCCAAGTGCAACGTATATCGTACATCTTCATGCCTACCACGTATTCCGACACGACAGGCAGTGCAACTCATCTCTCGTACTTGGTACGTTATTTTGGGCCAAGTGGAGTGTCTGGAGTGGTCATGAGTGATGCTTTGGACTGCCTTCCCTTGTCTTTCAGACTTGCAGCATATCCGTACATACGTAGTAAATTATACTCGCAGGAAGTGGAGATTCTGGTGATGGACTGATGGGATCTTGCATCAGGGGAAGCTAGGCAGAGACTACCTACACCACACCAATAGCACATATCCGTAAGTTCATTGCTGTCTGACTGGCTGGGCTTGCTGCGGCGGGCAATCACATTCTCCCAAGAGTCGATCATATCCTCCGAAAGACGAGGTCCGAGCTTGTACTGCTTGTTTTGCTTGTGTGATACCTCCATATAATGGTATGGGTAATTAGGTATTACGACGGCCAGCGATCATAAACAGCCCTTTCCCAGAGCGTGTCACCTAGCCACGCCAGGGATGTGTGCGAGCACTGCGAGAACTGAAGTCACATTTCTGGAGGAGACAATCTTGACACGCTACTCTGTACTGTAGACATTTGACACACCTCCCAAACCTTAGTAGTAACAAAACAGGCTTGGAAATACAAAGGCAGCAGACTCAGTGAGCAAACATTTGATGACGGGAGGGACTCACCGCCCAAGACGTTCGAACTCAATGACACCTACTTTGATCATCCTGCGATTGTCCAACCGAGGAAGTGCAGCCCTGGCAGGCGAAGGATTGGCTCCATCTACCCGCTGTTAGGAATCCCTGGCATATCTGGGCAGGCGGAGGTAACCGGAACCTCTCCATCCCTACTGGGTTACCCCTCAACTTACACACAACCACACAGAGGCGCAGGGCTCTCGATCGGTTCCCATTGCGCGGGGCACCCAAGTAGTCGGTACATCAAGCACAAGATCGGACGAATCGCAGACTTAGCAAAGGAAAAATACAGGCCTAGCCCAGCCCCATCACAAGCATGCACGCTTCCACAGCTCAGTCCCAACTGATGCCAAAGTGGCACCATTTATCAACGTCTTTCGCGCTTGTCGAAGCGATGAGTAGGAGTAAGAAGAAGCATAGGAATCAACATAAAAAGAAACATTCCCAGTGGCACTCCCAGAAGTAGAAGGTCTTCCCGAATGGCCTCCAAAAACGGACTGATAGACGGCTTGCGCGACAAGGAAAAGCTATCCGTTCTCAGTGCATTCAAATGCTAGGGTCCATGGGATCAAGCTGCACCTAGAAGCGCTACTCCAAAAACCCAAACAAAAAACCCCGCAATCCAGCAATCACTTTGCTTCTTTAGCTTGCATTTGCACACGACCACTGCGGTCACACTCACCAATTGGCCGTTGGTACTACTTGCTTACGCGGGAAACACCACACCTCCCTGCCCCGTTCGGCTTTGTGTGGGCTGTCTTGTGCCTCGCTGTGGGCGGGGGGAGAACATTTCAAAACTTGATTGCCGGACAAGTCAACTCTCAACAAGCTTTAAAGAATATCTTCGGCCCTTCTACCAGAATCGCAATAGGGCAGCGAATAGGCTCTGTTAATGGGAACATGAAATAATTGAGCTTAGAGGCCGCTGTTCTGGGTCGCCGCAATCTCCCCACAAATTTTGTTTGGGGGTGGGCATAGGTTTTTTTTGTCCCGTCTGATGATACTAGGCCGTCCTCCCAATCGCAGCGCCTCCCCTCCATCCACCAAGACTACCACTCCTCAAAGTCACGTACGCCCCCCACGACTCACGAGGTCACAGCATACAGTATGCAATGACGAGCCACGACGAGCAGCAGAGAAATATTGCAGGACAAAAGGACTGCGAAGTCGAGACGGCCTGACAATTGCTGCCCGCAGCTTTCCTCTTTTCTCAATTCGGCGCCAGGCTCGAGTCTTCGAGCGTCGAGCGAGATCGGATTCGCGAGGGAGGTCGGTCGAGGTGTGCTTGCGTGTCAAGGCCTAGACGCAGAACAGGCATAAAGCGACGGGTAGCTGCAGCTGGATGCCCTCCTATCAGGATATCACGCTCCTCCTGGCAAGCCACACATACACACGCACGGAACGCACATAGCTACCTAGGTATTCGCGCACTCAGGGGGCAGCGAAGGGAACCTCGTCATCGACCGCACGCGCGCCCGCCTGCCGCCACCACCACGACCACCACGGCCACCACGATCAACGCCCAATACACACTGTAGACACAGAAACAAGGTCTCTCCCCTCGGTTCCATGAGTCCTCATCCTCCCGCGGTTGGGTCTGCAACTGCAACTGCGACTGCGACTGCGACTACGACTGCGACTGCGACTGCGTTTGCCACGACTACGGCGGCTGCTGCGACGGTCTACAAGCCCAATACGGACCCCCTACAATTTCCACCCCCGGCCGAGCTACCTCAGCTGCATCCCACTATTGAACTCCCCCCGGTGTGCCAGGACGTCGCACAAGGACGCCTCCTCGAGCCGGCAGAAAGCCCATTGGACCTCTCCGGACTCATTGGGGAGCCGGGAGGGAGAGTCTTGACCGTGCGCTCTCAGGATTGAATACGAAGGACTCCAACTGTTTTGTGTACCGGTGATTTTCCCGGCGAATATTTGGCCAACTCGGCCGCCGAGTGGTGACGAGCAAGCTCGAGCCAGCGGGAGCGTCCCTTCTCTTGGCCCTACGAGGCGTCTCATTGGCATCCCGGACTGGCAGATTGGGACATGCGCACAGATCGAATCGACGACTATTCGACGACTATTCACAAGACTATTCAAGAGACTTCTCTGTCCACTGGACCCTGGTCGGACCTCGCCTCAATTTGGAGCCGTGTCATTGTCCTGGGGGGACACGGCAGCTTCCTAAGGGCGCATAGAGCCATCGAGTTATTGGGGTGGACTATTGTGATCTGACTTGAGCTGGGTCGGTCTATTGGAAAGTTCGGGGCTGTGTGTGTGCCCGGCTGGCAATTCCAGTGGCGATCCTCGTCCGTGGACCGTGATCATCCCTGACGTTGTGCTGGACTAGCGCCGTCACATTGCTGCAAGGAGCTTCAGCTCCTCATCTCACACCTTGCTTTTTCCTACCACGCCCTCTTGGCCGCTTCTAGAGCCAACCAGTCGACCAACCAACCGCTCGGCCAGCTAGCCAGCCAGCCAGAGCGCAGGCCAGCACTTCGTAGGCCGTACTGTGCAGGCCAGCACTCAACAGGCCAGCCCGCCCACGAACGAGGTGCGGTTTCGCAAAGATTGTTTCCAGCAGCCACCTCTATTGGTGCTCCGTGTGCATCACATCCCATCTCATCTCACCGCTCTCTCTCTCTCTCTCCCTCTCTCTCTCACACAATCTCTCTCACTGTCTCTCTCCCACCCTCTCCCGCCATCGCCAGCCAACCGCCAGGGGCGAGGCTGGCACCCACGAGTCGGCGGCTCCACGCCCAACACATACATACCTAGACACAACCCCCTCATTATAAATACCTAAGACACCATGGCAGAAGACACAGATCCAAACGAGGGAGAGGTCTCGGATGCGATGTCTGAGAATGAGAACGAGTACGACGACCTAGACCACGACCACGACCACGACCACGACCACGACCACGACTCTCATATGAAATACGAAGACGATAAAATGACGGACCAACAATTGTCACCTACCGAAGTCGGCCCGGACGGGGTTGGAGAGGTCAAAAAGAAGTACGACCCTAAAGACCCCATGAGGCCGCGCCGCAAGAAGGCGCGGAGAGCCTGCTACGCCTGTCAGCGGGCTCACTTGACATGTGGTATGTGCAATGTTTGTTCTAGACACCATCACTCACCCACGCACCCCTTAACTTGCTACCTTCTGTCTGCCTACCTTCCTGTCTGCCTGCCCACCCGCCTGTCTGCCTACTTATCCTACTTATTATTGTTCGCTTGCTGACATCTTACCTTCTTCGTCCCTTCTTTATAGGCGATGAACGCCCTTGCCAGAGGTGTATCAAGCGGGGTCTTGCTGAGCAGTGCCAGGATGGAGTGAGGAAGAAGGCCAAGTACCTGCACGATGCACCCCCTGAAGCGTTAGGGCCGGTCCTTGGGCCGAACTTTAACAGCAACCACACGCATGCACACGGGCACTCAAATTCACACTCACACTCACACTCACACTCACATTCGCATTCACATTCTCACCCGACTCGGCCGTCCAATGGCCACCGGCAACCCTCCAGCGTCGCCTCGGAAGCCTCGTCAAGTCTGACCAATGTGACCAACGTGGCGACGACGTACTACTCCCAGCCCAGCACGGCCTCCTCGTTCGCCGTTTTCTCGCCTGGAACCCAGGTCACGTCGCTGCCCGAGAGCATGCCCTTCGGCAGCCAGGCGTCCCCCGTCTCGCCCACGTTCCAGGGACATGGAAACGCGCAGATTGGCGGCTTGACGGTGCCCCAGGTGTCTGGGGACATAACAAGCTTCTCGCCTGCGCTTTTCGATCCCAGCAATCCTGCGCTCTTCAACTTCAACCTCGAAGCCTTGAACTTCGGGAACCAGTATGGAGCAATGGAGTTCAGCATGCTGGGACATATGTCCTCGGGCGCGGCCGAAACACCGCCGAGAGACACGCCCATCTCTCAGCCTGGCGGGGGTGACCTCACCTTTGGCTCAGCCGCTGCTGGACTCTTTGGCAGCGGCGGCAGCGGCAGCGGCGTGAACTTCGGGGATAAGGTATATGATGGCAGCAATGTGATGGGCGACCTGCTGGGCCTGGAGCAGTCGACGAACGGGCTGTACTCCCAAGGCAACCTGCAGCACGGTCTGCCACACGCCTATGCCATCGCCGCCGGGCCGAGCAGTCTGCAGAGCCCTAGCACTGAGAACAACAGCCCACAGCCGACGGCGGTGGGGTTCGACGGCTCGCCAACAGCGGCCAGCTATGGCCACGCGGCAGGCACCCCGACGGGCACGGCGACTGTGACTGGGACTGGGACGGGCTCAACAACGGCCACAGCAACGCCGGCAGCGACAACAGCTACAGCAGCAACAGCATCGGCTACGGCTTCATCGTCACAGCAACCAGCAGGGGCTCAAGCTAGGCCAAGGCCGAAGTCGGGCGCCGCTGCGGTCAGGTTTGGCCCGCAGACTGTCCTCGGCAAGCGGCACCGGGACTCGTCGCACATATACGATACAGTCAAGGAACCATACAAGTACGTCAGTGGTTTCCACAGGCTGATCGTAGTGCTGCAGCGGCGGCTGTCGCCGAGCAAGGCGCTGAGTGTGGCCAAG
This sequence comes from Pseudohalonectria lignicola, assembly GCA_003049395.1. Lineage (NCBI taxonomy): Eukaryota > Fungi > Ascomycota > Sordariomycetes > Magnaporthales > Ophioceraceae > Pseudohalonectria > Pseudohalonectria lignicola. The sequence continues at coordinate 76,822 of PYSP01000124.1, forward strand.
TCGCTGGCGTCGATCCGGCCGTCCTTCATCGCCGTGACGAGGACGCTGAGCCGAGCCGACCTCGTGTTCATGGAGAAGTCTTTCCAGCGCACGCTGTTCGAGTTCGAGGACTTCATGCACAGCTCCTCGAGCCCGGCGGTGCTCTGCCGGCGCACGGGTGAGGTGGTAGCGGTGAACAAGGAATTCACCGCCCTGACGGGCTGGCGGAGGGACGTTCTGCTGGGGAAGGAGCCCAATCTAAACGTGAATACAGGTCACAACAGCAGCAGCAGCAGCGCATCGGAGCCGTCCACCTCGACGATAAGTGGCCCCAACTCTGGGCGGGCTGGCCTCTCGACCCCGCGGCTGAGGAGCCTCAATGCGTCGTCGTCGTCGGCGGCGGCGGCAGCGGCAGCGGCGGACTCTGGGCAGGGACAGGGACAGCCGCAGCCCCTGTTCATCGCTGAGCTCCTGGACGACGACAGCGTCGTCCAGTTCTATGAGGACTTCGCGCAGCTGGCCTTCGAGAACAGCCGCGGCCGGGTCAACCGCAAGGCGAGGCTGCTCAAGTACCGCACACAGGATGCGCCGCCGCCGCCGTCGTCGTCCGTCCCGGGCGCCGTCAAGACCGAGGAGAGCCCGCAGAAGCAGCAGCAACCGAAGGATCCGCGTAAGAGCATCCTTAGCAACAGGGTCGCGCGGATCGACGGCGAGCACGGCATCTCCAAGATCGAGCGTGACGGCAAGCTCGAGTGCTCGTACTGCTGGCACATACGGAGGGACACTTTTGACATACCGATGATGATTGTCATGAATGTGAGTGTCTTGTCTTGTCACTTTCTTTTCTCTTTGAATCTCTACCCGTATGTACCCTCCGGGACTAGCCGGACAACTAACCTTTTGGGTCTCTTCCCAACTTTCCCTTTCTTCCAACAGTTTCTTCCTTGTTACTATCCTAATCAGGAGCCGCATCAGTTGGCCGTCTAAAACTGGGGAATCTTTTTAATTGGTTCGATTTTGTTTGGAGGCATGGCAAGAAGGGGCGATGTTTGGGCCAGCAAAAATGACTACAATAGTACTTTATCACCGGCAACAGCGATAGTATATACATATACCCTATGGCATTCGGGGCGTTGCTTATTTTGTCCCCTTTTCGTTTTGCTATTTATTCTTCTTCTGTTGAGCAGGGTGGAGGTAAAACGGGCATCGAGAGTTATCTCCTTGTTTTTATGAGTGCAGAAAGAAAAGGGGAATTGATTCTATTCAAAGAGCAAATTGAACCCGAATTAAGGAGGCGTGCACAAGATGTTGATTCCTTTCTTTCACCCTCGCCGGCTTACTTTCCTCTGACCTCTTTGTGCTACTTTGACCTCTTTGTACTACTTACGTTTGAGCGGAGAGTTTGGGTATGGAGGTGATGTCGAGTGTTGCATTGGCTATAGTGAAATGCATACCTACTTCAGGCCGTCGTGGGCTTTCGCCAACTTTCTCCCTCGGTGACATTGTCTATATCATCTACGTCTGTCTACCTAAAAGCATCTATGTGAGAAATGAGGTGCCCGGGTCTCTTTACGTCGAATCCGCCTTGGTCTTCTCCTCGACCTCCTCCTCCTCGTCGCCGGCATCCTCGAGCAGCCAACGCCCGTCCACCGCCCCGCCGTCCCTCCCCTCCACCGGGGTGAGCGACCTACCGGGCGCCCAGGCGTCCCTCTCGAGGCTCCTCCGGGCGACGTCGCAGTCGAAGTTGATGTCCTCGATCAGGGCCTCGAGCCCGCTGTAGTCCTTCTCCTCCCGGATGAAGCCCAGGATCAGGAGGCGCATGCGGACGCCGTAGAAATCGGAGCCCCTGAAGTCGTGCAGGACGTGCACCTCGGCGCTTCGGACGGTGTTCTTGTAGAAGGGGTTGTAGCCGATGGACATCACCATGGGGAAGACGACGACGACGGTGGGTTTTTCTCCCCCCGCGGCGCCGCCCACCGTCTTCTGGTGCTTTCGCGACTCCGGGTGCGAGGCCGGGAGCGCGAGCGAGGCCCAGCCGAAGTAGACGCCCGACACTATGTCTGCGATCCAGGGGGTGACTGAGGCGTCGACGGGGAGGTTGGCTGTGGGGATGCCCAGCTATATTTTTTTGGTATTCTCCTTTAGTGTTTGGGGCTGGGACTGTTTTGTTTTTGTTTTGGCTACCCAACCACTGACTCTGGCTCTACCCAAGTCGCACACACTTCGCCGCTGTACGACAACCGTAGGGACGCTTGTGACCAAGCCAGAGACATGCATGCACATATGATATGGGGGGCGCGCCACCAGTCTCACCTCCTTGGAGCCTCTGCCGAAGCCGGATATGACCTTCCCCTCCATCTTGAGCGGGAATGGGGCCTCGGGGCCAGAGTCCGGGCCGACTATGAGAGGTCGTGACGGCGTGGCTGTTGTCATGATGGTGATGGGCGCTGACAAATGTGTGGGGGGAAATCAAGTAGACGAGTCGATCGGATATTCAGGGTCTAAGGAAAGATTATTTGATACGTCCTTAGTTATATTAGACTCTGCGCGTAGCATCGACGGGTCTCAAGTCTGTTGAAGCTGGCTTATCCGCTCATATGCGATGGGATATGTGTTGGTACTAGATGAGATTGACAAGAGGGGACGTGAGTGACTCTATTTTGGGGGTTGGTGAAGTAAGAGCTCCGTAGCCCGACTCGGTGGTGGGGCATCCATGATACCGGCTTATGGGACATGACGGCGTATAGTTCGGGACATTTATTCCTCGTCCCAGTATTGTCCAAGAGACGATTGCGACAAAGAGCGACGTTTGGAGCGAGGATGTCTCTTATTGCACCTAGGAAGGTGTGCATTGAGTAATTAAGTAGTGTTTATTTCGGGCTGTAAATATAAAAAGGTATCATCAAAACATAGCCCGAGACGCTCAAGTCGCAAGTAGGAGGATTAGATCACGACCCTGTTCTTACGCCCCGCCCTTCTGTTCCTCCGCCATTCCCTAATGACATCAGACAAATCAACATCATCCTCCCTCTGCTGTATCTTCTCTGAATGAAAAAAAGGATCCTCTTCAAGCCTTCCACTCCGTCTTCCCAAGCCTAATGATGTCCTTGGGCCCGAGGACCCAGTACTTCTCGGGCGCCTTCCCCTCCTCGGCCAGCAGGGCGGCGGCGACGGCGGCGCGGCCGATGACCAGGGCGTCCTGCTCGAGGTAGTCCTTGGCGGCGGTGCTGACCCAGCCGAGGGCGTTGATGACGCCGCCGAAGATGCGCTCCCCTGCGCGGGGCTGCTCCCTCTGGCCGACGATGAGGCCCGGCTTGAGGATGACGGCGTGGTCGAAGGCGAGCCCCTTCACGGCGTCCTCGACCCCGTTCTTCATCTTGGCGTATGGGGTGGAGGAGGCCAGCGGACCCCTGGTGCCGCCGCTCGAGACGAAGACGAAGGTGCGCGCGCCCGCGGCCTTGGCGGCCCGGGCGATCTCCACGTTCAGGTCGTGGTCGATCTTCCACTGGTTTGCGATCCCGCCCGCCGTGGCCCGCGTCGTGCCTAGCGCAGAGAAGACGGCCGAGGCAGGCGGGGTCAGCGACGCGATCTTGGACGGCCACTGCTCCGTCGCCGCGTCCACCGTGGCGTGGAGCTTGGCCGGCGGCGCCTCGAGCTTGGGCGCCCGCCGGGACACGGTGTGCACCGCCGAGACGGCCTCCGATCCCAGGAGCGCGTGGAGGATGTGCTCGCCCACGAGACCGGTGCTGCCGAAGAGTGCTGTCGAGGCCATTATTTGGGTTTGATCGATTGGGCTCTTTAGAAGAGTTTTGTGTGTGTGGTTTGTGCTAACGAATAGATTCGAATGCCCGGTGCTTTTATAAGAGTTGCTGGGCACGAAAGCTCGCCTAAGGGAGGTTGATGCTGAGGATGTACTATTACGTGCTATATCCAGGGTGGATGGTGGAATGGTGTTTCATGCCTCAACTCATCTCAATTGTCGGGGACCCCCTGGCATTTTAAAGAAACCTTTTGGTCCAAAAGCGACAGGGACAATGTCGAAGCGGGCACGTCATTGAAAGGTCCCCAGGTACCCTACTGTCCCTACCCAACCACCCAAGCTATCCAAGCCGATGAAATGCATCGTCAACGGAAAGGAGTTACGCACTATCACCCTGGGCATGGCTATACGGAACTTGCAGCAAGCCCTGGCAGCTACTGGCATCTCATTCGTTTGCATAGTAGGTTGCGAGGCCGCGAGTCCAGGCCTGCTCGCGGACTTTGGCGACCACCTATCACGATAAGACCAGGGCGGGAGCTTCAGGGCATTGAGCATCTCCCGATTCTCCAGTCAGCAACCTGCAGGATGTCGATTTACTGATCACACCCGGGTGGGTACCCTTACATGAATTTGAGCCCATACCAAAGCTGTGGGGGGCTTGATTGGCTGAATCACCCAACCGCACTGAGGCGGCACAACTCAAGAATCCGGCGCCCCGCGGTATCAGGTCGCTTGGAGTGCCCTTGGTACGTACGTCCATCGCTCTGCCCGACTGCAAATAGTGATAGCCGATCACTGCGTAAAGCAAGCTCCTCGGATGAAACGATCACATATATTATATATTTGGTATCGTCTCGGTCGCCTACACCGAGGCAACTGAGTAGTGTCCATAGACAACTGAGAAACGTGTCTGCAATATGCACAGGCCTCGCTTTCGGGTCCCAACCTGAGTGAGGGGCCGGGCAGGAAATCAACGGAAGCTGTGACAGCTCCGGCCAATCAGCTAGTGCAGGCCTCCTGCAGGGACGACGTCAAGTGCTCGTGCCTGAAGCTCCTCGTTTCCATGATCCCTCCTCGCCGCGTAAACCCATTGGCGCCTTGAAATCACCTCAGGGAAGACCACAACAATACTTCGTGAGGAGCCCCAGCAATCCGCTCGGCGTGTCGAATTTCTCTGCTGCGTCTTTCTTTCACCGTCTTTATTTTCACCCCACAAATTGCCGCCGCAAAACTGGTACCATTCAAAAATGTCGACCCAATACGAAGGCAAGCACATCCTGCCATTTAAGGCCGAGGGTTTGAAGGCTCCTTTTTGGCTCTGGCTTGAGATTCGGGGAAAGCTAACCTAGATACGATATATACAACCCCAACAGTCGAGCATAATATCAAGGAGAGCGAGGCGCCCCGGCGCCGGCGCCAGATCGACATGTCCACCTTCACGGCGCATCTGCACCAGATCCGGCCGGAGAGCAGCACGGGCGCGGGCGGCGGCGACCCCTCGGGGGACGGCAGACACAACAACCCGCACGCGACGGCGACGCCCCTGGACCTGGCGACGCTCTTCCGCCTGGTGCAGGACCAGCTGGGCACGCTGGCGACGGACGCGCCGACCGATGCCAACCGCGAGTTCCTCCGGGGCCTCGTGTCCTCGCTCGAGGAGGACATCGCGCACCCGCCCTACGAGGTCAAGGGCGTGTCGCAGCAGTTCCTCGACGGGCTGGACCGCGTGCCCCGCAGGCGGCTCAAGCCGGCCGACAGCTGCCCCATCTGCGCGGAGCCCCACCTCGACGATCCTTACTGCCTCGTCGTCGAGCTGCCCTGCCACGAGTCGCACCGCTTCGACCTCGAGTGCGTGGCCCCCTGGCTGCAGAGCAAGGGCACCTGCCCGCTCTGCCGGAGGGAGATGGAGAGGCGGAAGGAGAAGGTGGTGGAGAAGGACGAGGAGGAAGGGGAGGAGTATGATGATTTCTATGGTTGAGGCTGGGGCTTTTTCTCTCTTCTTCTTTTCTGGTTTGAGGTTTGGTCGGGGCGGGTGACTGGTGGGCGTTTGTGAGTTGGTTCTGGGGACACGAAAAAAGGGGCGGGCGAGGGAAAGTTTCAAGACTCTTGGCCAAGTCAAGTGGCAGAAACAAGTCTTCCCTTTGGGGAGAAACATGCACGATTTTGGTCTCTCAATATTCTACGGAGATCGAGATCCGGTAACACGTCGGGCCTAATGGGGGATTGTTGAGTATGAGGTCCGTTTGCAGGCTCCATCTCCGCGCCCTTGAGGCTGCTATTCTGCAACTGCCAAAAATGCTCTGTTGTCCCGCGATGAGATAACCTGAGAGCCACACGATCAGACACTGAAACGCCGTGAGCGATTTAAACGAGCCAAAAAAAAGCCTCCCAAGCTCTGCCCGAAGCCCTCGTCGTCAATGCACAACCGCTTCTTTGCCCCTATTTCTTGACGTTCCCACCCCCGCTCCTCTTCTGCTTGTCCTGCCCGGACGCCTTCCCCTCCTTGGAGGTCCCCTGCGACAGCTCCCGGTTCGCGGGGCTGATCTCGAGCGGGTTGTCCGCGGCCTTGCCCTTGTCCGCGCCCGCGGCGTCCTTCTCCTTCTCTGGCCGCGTCTTGTCCCGGCTGAAGGCCGCGTCCTCGTTGGCGGCCGCGGCGTCGTCCCCGCCGCTCTTGGAGGTCTCCTGGCTCTTCGGCCTGAGCGACTCCCGGCCCTGGTCGTCCTTGTAGGGGAAGAGGCGCCGATCCGTCGCGTGGTGGTGCCTGACGGCGACCGTCATCGGGGCTCGTCGGGCGTTGGTCGTCGATGGGGCGCCCCTGAGCAGGCGACGGGTGGCGGGGATGAGACGAGATGAGGGCGGCATGGTGAGGGTTGAACGTTCCTAGGGTTCTATTCGACTTGATTGTTCGTCGAAGCTTGGGTGAATCGGTCAATTGATGGCTGGTGAACGGTTGGTTGAGTTGGATATTATCCTCTATTCGGGGGACGCATCTCTGGGGTCGGTTCGTCTGCATTACCCAATCCTCCCCGCACCAAGGTACGACTGCACAGCTCTGACGTCATACTGAACCTCCCCACACCTAGCTCGACAGGAGCTTCCGCCTGGTGTAGATGGGACTTAACAAGTCTGGCTTAGAATATTGTCTCCTCCCGACGACAAGATCCTCCGATGTCTCTGTCTACTCTTCTACAAACTAACCTTGTAGGTGGCCAAGCGACATTGGTACCTATGTAATTGGTATTGTTACTGTCCAGAGCTCATCTTAAGAGTTGTAACCCCGTTGAGGCCACCTGACTTTCTTCGCTAATGGAGTTGTGTGATGACAACTTCGACACCCATCAGGCAGTCGAGCGTGTGGAGATCTTCGCTTCGGTTGTCCTCCGTTCTCAGTTTGGCAGTTCAACTAAAGGTTACTCTCAATTTCCGGGAGGCCCGGCGTCACCATTGGGAGAAAGTGGCACGTCTAAAGCCGCATTCGCAAGCGAGAGCTGGCTGCTCCGAGACTCCGGGCCGCCGCCCCAGGTTGTTTTTCTTTCTCCCCCTTAACCCATTTCCTTATTACCTTATTTGTTTAAGGCGGGCACTGTCGAACAGTCACAATTTGCCCGTCGGACTCTGAAACAGCTGGGGTACTCATTTTATCGAGTTGCTCCGTCCAGAATGTTAAATGAGACTTCTTCAGTGCGGGCTCCTAGAGATAGCTTTTGAGGGCATCCACCGAGATAGGTCGTGCGCTCTGCAGGCCCAGGGAATCACTCGACAGCTGTATGCCTTCCGGCAGATGACTATTCCAAATGATCTCTGAGGTTTGGCAAGGCAGCGGCGTGTTGTGAACGCGGCAAACCGATTTGTGACGAGGGCGTTGACGGTAGCCGAAAAGCTGCCGCCCATTTCTGAGGACTGCCGATGGGTTGGTCTCTGGGTATTGACGCGAAGACGGAGGAGGCGGAGAAAAGCCCCCGGGCAGATCTGGGAGGAGTCAAATGAGACCAAAGGAGAACAGGGGAAGTCTTGAAGTCATGAAAGCCCAACCTGCAAAACTACATGCTCGGGATATGAGATTGACAGTAACATCAGGTGAGGGGCCTCTTCATGTGGCAAGGTGGCAAGGTGGCAAACAGCGTGGCAAGCAACAGGGTCTCGAAACAGATTGTGCTGTTTCGATGCGGAGATGTGATTAGTCAATACTCCGACCTGATGAAGTGACTTGGCTTCCAGCATGGGTTGGAAATTTGGGTATCAGTGGAGTGGCCAGTGAGATTGACAGCCATGAGAGCCAAGAGTGTCGATGTGGAGAGACGTAATGCCAAAAAGCCACTGTTTGTATCGTGCCCCTTCTAGGGAGATACCGTCAAAAGCTGGCGGGTGAGATTCGATTTGTTTCAGCGGAGGCTGCATATGTCAGTGGCCTGGAGGAGTTTTACGACCTTGCCAAGTGTGCGTACTGCATGCCGTAGAAGCATTCTAGAAACTTAGACTCGCCCCTTCACCGGCCTAGCCCCTCCACGAGACATCTCCCTTCCCCTGCATTTGCACCAATCCTTTGTTTTTAGGTACCACCTCCTTTCTCCGGGGTTTCTTGCTTCTTCCAGCACCCTTGCCGCTGCTTCCATCTTACACCTCCATATGAAGCATTTCGGGTACCGGTACCTTGAGCGTAAAGTCTAGGCGCAGAGTACAATGCACTCTGGTGCTGACCACAGCGGCTTCGCCGATGCGTCATCAATAACTAGCACCTACTTCCAAACCTACCTACCCATCCCCTCGCTATTCGTAGGCAAGATTTTGGGGCTCGCTAAGTTAGTATCCCAGCTGAACGGTAGAGGTTGGAGGGATGAAGTGTGTCCCTTGCTTGACTCGTCCTGCCTGCGGCCAACCTTGTCTGTTGCATGTTTGGCTTGTGTCTGCATTATTGGCACTTTGCGGGTGCTGCATGTCGCCTTGAAATATTGGATGTTGGGGGCCCCGCGTGGGATCGTGCTAATTTGAATCCTTTTCGTGCCGTGTGTGGCACGTGGGAAGCAAGGATTGATACCCCCTAACTCCCCCACACCCAACAACCAGAAATGAAAGACACACCTATACTGCCAGCTCAGTGGTCAGATTTGGTGGTAAACCAGCTCCCAGCAATTGAACTACTAATTCTCTAAATCACTATCAGATGGGTCAACAGTACGGAATAGGAATCTTTCTGCAGCCATGGACAACGTGTATTCAGGTTGGGCTGAGGACTAAGGACTCCATAAGACGCCTGTTTCGGAGCAGGTAGGTGTGTTGCCTCAAGTCTGATGATACGTTATCGAGCGTGAAAATTGAACCTGGATACCTGTCACCTACAGTTGAGGCGATATATCAGTGGGTTTACCAGGAGCCTGTCAGAGGTTGTGCAACAGCGGACAAGTCCAGCCTGGTGCTACTGAGTCAGAACAGGAAGCTTCCCACATCACGTTGAATATTGAGCCTTCTGGTCGACAGACCTCAACCTGTGTACAGGTACGGAGGGGGTTGCGGTTTGCGACAGCAGGAGCTGCAGCAGTTGGTGCAACAAGCGTCAAGACGCATCGGAGAGCCGTGTTCTTGGGTCATCCAAGTCCCCCAGACTCTGGCAGGCTGCAGTCGCAGTTCCCGAGATATCGTGCCAGATCTCTGCCTGTCTCAGCTTTTTACGGCGGTCCTGGCGCATTGCCAGGGCTCTCCAATATTTCCCCACTACCACGGCCTCGCCGAACGGCTCGGCTGGGAGCCCCCAAATGTATCCCTTTGAACCCTTCCACCCCTCTGAAAGTGTCCTCGTTTGCATCCAGATTACGGTAAAGAATTGCCAGCCCAGTGGGCGGATAACACTAATGAGCTTTTGAGATGACTTCGTAGAACAGTTTACTTGCTTGCAAACGAGCCTCGGCTAAGAACGACAGCAGAAAGACCGAAAATCTCGAGAGCCGAGAAGGTAAATGGTGACAACTTTAATTCAAAAGGTTGACGCAAGGGAAGACCAGGACCCCGAGACCGTGCCGTTCTCAAAGTTCATTGGGTCCCTCCATTTGCTGTTCATCCGCTGGGCCCTACCTATCTCTTCCGTCTTTTTAGGATAGTATGGCAGGCTCGGGGCAACCTTTTTAGAGCATATCTAGGTAGTTCTCTGAATAGACCGTCGAAGCCTAAATGTATCCGAGTGAACCGCAAAACGGTCGTCAAAGAATCCGTCCGGAGTACTTGCGCAAGCCTGTCTTATCTATGCCGTTAGCAGGTAGGAATGTATTTACCTCTCACCAGTCCCTATCCAGACAGCACGAACTTTGTAGTAGTAGCGGTAGGTGGCCAAAGTGGAGTTGTCATGTGAATATGTCCTGGTTCAGTGGTGTCTACTGCGTAGGTGGTACCCATGGTCTCCACCCCTGCCCATTTCAGTCAACGCCACCGGTCTTCAATGCCTTCAATGGATTCCTTTGCCTAAACCCCTCTTCCCTGCTGTCACGCCGCACAAGTACCACTGTACGTTCAAGGACAAAACCACACCGGGCAAAAAACACCGTAACACTACACAAGAAAGCCCCCTCAAAGGAAAGGTGAGGGTTACAGAAACCGGGCAGAACAGATCACTGCAAACTCCACCATTATCTCTCGACGAACGGGCCCCCTTTCTAGCAAGGCAGGGAAGCAGACAAGGCAGGAAGGTCTAACCTGAACTGGCTTCCTTCTCCCCCTTCTCCTCAGTCCTCCGCCACCAAAACGGCGCTGACGCCTTGCATGCGGACGAAGGCGGCACATATTTTGGCGGTCCGTTGCTCTCACCACGGAGTATCTTACTGGGCACTAAGGTAGGTAGCCAGTCCGATTCTTATCCACAGCCGTGTATCTTGTAGCCCACACAGTCCCAGCTGAGGTACGTACAACAAGCATGATCCATGGCCGATATTCCGTTCAATAATACCTACCTCTTCGTTCCCGGGCATGGAATGCCCACTGAGAACTGTGAGAAACATGGGGACCAAGGGGACCAAAGGGTACCAGGAAGGCACAGTCCAATTGACGACCTGAGCAGACAAAGCGATATTATTACCCCGTACCACCATTGCCATCCTTCATATTCCCAGCCATCTCCACCGACCGACCAAACGCTTCTCCCCATTGTGCGTCGTTGGACTTCAATGCCACTGGTATTTGAATTGCCATTGCCATTGCCATTGCCGTTGCCATTACCGCTGCCGCTGCCGCTGCCACTGCCACTGCCATTGCAATTGCAATCATAATTGCGATTGCCAGCTGTCGCCTCCTCGTGCACCTCGTGCGTGTATCTCCTGCCGACAATTCCTGGTCTCTGCTAGCTACTAGGTAGCTACCTTGCCCACTTCGACCACCAGTCTGGGCTACGACCAGCGAACTACCTCTCTAAAATTCAACTACCGCCTCCTCTTCATCGCAGTAGCCACGAAGAGACTTGCAGGTTTATCGGTCACAACACATCAGATCGGGCTCGGTCCTGGAGGAGTGTGCTGGTGTGTGCCGATAGAAGCCCTTCGACTCGGAGCTCTAGGCTCCCGCCGATAGCGGTGGTAGCTCGTGATTGCTGGGTGCTGTGGTCCGGTGCAACAGGGTTGATTGCCTCGCCTGCCTGATTGCTTGCTCGCTTGCGACCCCGCCCCGGTTGATCGACCAAACAAACGAATACCGACCGACCGACCCAACGACCGATCGTTTGAACTGGCCGACCGACCAAACTGTTTCGAGACCCGATCGAGAGAAGGGCGTTTGGCACCCAGCTCGGCAAGTCTCAGTCGACCACACAGGCTATCCTTCAAAGGAGACATGTCACTTCCCCTCCTCGTCTCATAATCACTCCACTCACCGGGGACAAACACTCGTTCTTTCTCCAACACGTCACAAAGCCTCCGAGCTGTGACAACTGCCCCCAATGGGCAACAGTCAGGGCAAGCCCGTCGAGTTCGACGGTGAAGGTAGGTGAAGTCGCATATACCCGCTGCCCCTCTCTCCATTTTGCCCATGTCTCTAGCTGAGTGTCATAGAACTAACCACAAGGCCGTCTCTCCACAGCGAACCTGAACCACTTCCGACTTCTGCGGGTTGTTGGCAGAGGGGCATTCGGAAAAGTACGAATCGTCGAGAGGAAGGATACAGGCCTCTCATTTGCTCTGAAATATATACGAAAAGATGAAGGTGCGTTGTGGTCCTAGGCTCTCTTGAGGTTACACCAGGGACTCTTGCTGACGGACCGCTTTCCCATGACACCAGTCGTCCGGTCGGAGAGTGTACGGAACATCATCCGAGAGCGACGGATGCTAGAGCATGTCAACCATCCATTTATATGCAACTTGCGGTACAGCTTTCAAGATATCGAGTATATGTATGTCGGCCTGTTTCTTCCCCCTCCTGCCCTCTTGGACTGGATTGGCCGGTCAAGCTGACATCGGGTGGGCCAATACGGGAAGGTATCTCGTGGTGGATCTGATGAGTGGCGGTGACCTGAGGTTCCACATCTCCCGGAAGACCTTCACAGAGGAAGCCGTCAGGTTTTGGATAGCAGAGTTGGGGTGCGCGTTGAGGTATATACACGGTCAGGGCATTATTCATCGAGATGTGAAGCCGGACAATGTGCTCCTGGATGCAGATGGACATGTCCATTTGACGGATTTTGTAAGCCAGGGCTCCTTGATACCCCTTCTCATATAACCCCCCTTCCCCCCTCGAACCCCTCCTCATAACGACACATTGCAAATGTTGTTAGCTGACAGGATCACATCAATCGATGAACAGAACGTTGCCTCGGACATCATACCGGGCAAGGTTCTAAGTAGCAAGTCTGGGACGCTGGCATATCTCGCCCCGGAAGTTTATGCTGGTCGTGGCTACGACGTCAAGGCTGACTGGTGGTCTCTGGGCGTTCTGTTTTACGAATGCATCTATAACAAGGCATGTCCACCCTCCCAGCTTGAATTTCCGGGATTGTGTACATTACATTACATACATATGTGGCTAACCTGGCCCGTCCCCGCCGCAACAGAGGCCATTCGAAGGAAACTCAGAAAACACTCTGAGCCAGAACATACAGGCGGCAAACCCGAAGTACCCAATCACATCCCCTCCCGTATCCCTCCTTTGTCTGTACGCTATCAAGGATGCCCTCCAGCCCATCCCGGACAAGCGGCTGGGCGCGACGTGGGAGAGCTTCACGAACCATGACTTCTTCTCCTGCGTCGACTTTGAGGCGTTGGAACGGAAGCAGATCGAGCCCGTCTTTGTCCCTTCGTCGGAGAAGACCAACTTCGACGCGACCTACGACCTGGAAGAGCTCCTGCTGGAGGAGGCTCCACTCGAGGCTAGAGCGCGGAGGCAGAAGCCGCGGGAGCGCCTAAAGGACGATGCCACGGACAAAGAGATCCGCGAAGACGAACTTTACCGCATGATCGAGAGGGACTTCCAGCCGTTTGACTACACACTTGCGGCTTACAAGAAGTACGTGACAGCTTTCCATGGAAGACGTGTTGGGAGATAGATGCTGGGCTGTTTGAGGCACGGGCATTGGATGTGGATGCTAATCATATCTCGTGAAACAAACAGGATCACTGAACAGACGGTAGAGGAAGCGGCGGCAGCGGCAGCAGCAGCTGGCCAACAACAGCCGGACATGGCGATGCAAGGCGCCGAGAGTGTTGCAGGCGGCGCACCCCAGGCGCTAACGACCGACGAAGCGACGCAAATGGTGAACGGCGGCAACGGCAGCACGGCGGGGTCCGTCCCGGCACGCCAGGTGTCGTCGTCATCGCACAGATCGACGCAGCAGCAGTCGGTCGGCGGCGGCAGCCCGGCCTCGGCGCGCTCCACGGGGGCGGCGGCGCCCGGGTCGCAGCAGCGCAAGCACCCCCCCGGGCGGCCGGCGCCCCTGCCCCCCTACCCCATGTCGTACACCAACGCGCAAAGTAACGGGTCCGGGCTCGGGCTCAGCCGGACGGGCAGGACCGGGTCGGCCATGGTGGGCAGCCCGACGGGCGGGGTGCAGGTGACGCTTGACGGGGCCGGCTCGTGGTCGGACCTGGCCAGGCAGGACGCCACCCTCCCCGCCGACGCCAGCGGGGCCAACAACGATGGAGGCAAGGGCGGCGGGGGCGACTTGGGCTCGGGCGGGGTGTTCGGGTTCCTGAGCCGCAAGAAGGGCAGGAGCAACAGCCCCAAGCCCAAGGAGAGGGGCGTGCTCGGCAAGGAAGGGGCGAGGCAGGTCATTGGTTGAAGTAGGATGGGTCATGGGGAACTGCCGGGGACACTTGTTGGATGATGGTCTGGAATTTGACTCTCCTTTCGTCTCAGGTCAAGGCTGTCTCACATATATTTACTGTCTTGTCCTCGATACCACACTGCCCCTGACCTCAACTGGTGTCTGGATTAGTCACCTCTTCGTTTTCCTATTTCTTCTTTTTTTTCCCCTGGTTTTTTTTCTTTGCTTTTTCCTTTTCGTTTCCAGCACACAATTTTCAACAGGCGTTTTCGTACTTCCCTCCTACATACCTGAGTATATACCTGAATTTCTCCGTTTCTCTCTTTTTAGTTCTCTCTTTGTCCCCAAGGCAATATCCGGCTCCGAGATACCACACAGATTTCATTTTTACACTGCAGAGGTGGGAGGGTTGGTCAGCTCTCTTTGGTTCTGTTGCCCCTATTTTCAAAGTCCACTATTTTCCCCTCTCATTCGTTTCTCCCGCAAGTTCTTTTTACCTCTCCCTCAGTCTATGGGACGGGGGAAGCTTTGCAAAATCCAACCTCTTTCCCACGGCTAGAGGTAGCCCTGAGCTTGTATATCTGGGGTTACTTATCCACTGGACTGACGTCTTCTGCGTACACGTTTTGCTCGCATCGGTGCTCCGAGTCTTGGGGTTCTCCTTTTACCCGTCTGTCGTTTCTACATATATGATCAGTCTTTACTTTAGGAACGGTTGGGCTATGGGCTGCCTCCCCTCCTCTGCGTAACAATAGGGTACAAAATTAGCATTAGCAACCATTCGCAGAACTTGCCTCTCCACATATTTCTTTTGACTGACCATAACCCTGTGCACTACAAACCTAGGCCTGATGTAGAACACTCTTGCTGCCTGAAGCCCGCGGGACCCTGGCGTCCATGGCGTCCATGGCATCTACGCTTTGTATCCTTTGGCCCTACATAAGCCAGTATTTGGCCCGAAGGCTTATATGGGATTCACATGTATCCTCGTGTTGTACGGGTCGAGAGAAGCAGGTGATATCTCCTAATTCCCTAATAGACAAACAAGCCTTATCCCATTCGTTTGCGCCGATACGTCTCCTTGGCTCCGCAAACAAGACCCGCCAAAGTTGTTTTCCCTGTTGTACGGGGAACGGGGTTGCCCAGGCAAGAATTAAAAACACACCGTTCAAAATTCAGGTAGCGGCGATTGTATCGATCATACTTCGTACAGGTCGAAACCTCCCCCAAACCCCCCTACCAAGAAAGATCTGCGTCGTATCCTCGTAACCCATGTTCCTCACCCCCAGTCCCCCTCCCCTAACCCTCGAGGCTGGTCGAAAAAAGTGAAATTCAAATGAAAACCAAAGTCAAAGCGAGCTCATTAGAAATGGAGCCTTTGGTTCCCCAGAAATGTTACCATAGTGCGATATATCATTTCTTGGCATTCTTCCTCGTGACGTAGACGCAAACCAAGACCCCCACTCCACCCCTTCTTGCATGCTCCTGTTTGAACCACGAAGGGGGACTCGCGGTTTGCCGTTGGTTGCGTCCGAATTAGAAAGTTAAGTTTCAGCCGATCTTTTTTGCCATCCGTGGTATGTTTCCCCTTCCCTTGTCATAACGCCCGGAAGATCAAAATGACGAAGACAGGGGGTTATGATCCCTCGTGGCGTGCCCAGTTGCCTTGCCTACCCTTTGGCTGGCCTGTGGTGCTGTCCAAGCCTGTCGAATATGGATGGAGCCCGCTAGTACATCCATTGAGCGATTCTGGACTTCCCCATTGAACCATGACCACGGCCATGACCGTACAACGTCGGGCCTGGCGAGCCTGATGTACAATGAAGAGAATATCGCGAAAAGATTTTCCGACCCGGGACGGGCCGTCTATTTATCGGAGGCCGACTGCGATTGTGCGCACCCTGCAAACTCCTCGCTCTTCCCCAGATACTTCTTCATGGCATCCTGGAAGTCTCTCTCGTTGATCACAGCGCCATGGCCCGAACATTTGGCCTTCTTCTGCAGTTCTGAGCAGAGGCCGTCGAGATCGAAGTCGCCGTTCTGCACCTTGGGGCAGTTTTGCAGTTGTTCCCTGTCGCGGTGGCCTTCGTCAGCAGGGTCCCCGCCAAATTCTAATCCGGGTGCTACGACCAACGGAGCCTCATTGTAGGCAGGACAGTCATACCATATCTTGTTGCATGTTAACAGCTCGCCGTTGCTGCCGACCGGGTCGTCGTCTGCCTCCTTGGCAGCGTCGATCTGGGCGATGAGGTCTTTCTTGGGCTGGACGGGGCTGGCTGGCATGTTGAAAGGGGTCGTGAAGTCCACGTCCCAGGCATCATTGAAGAAAGTGTCCCCAAAGCCCATTGTATTCTCGACGACGCCTTCTTGGGGCTCCCGGTAGTCGCCGAAAAGCTGGGGATCAAACTGGAAGTTATTGGCTGAGGCCAACCAGTCGATGTCGGTCATGTTGATATGAGAGAATTGGCCAAGATCATGGGCTGCATGATGCCGGGCCGGATGGGTTTGTTAGTCATTCTGTGCTTCAGCGGCCGTCTATGGGCAACTAGGTATTCAAGGTATGTAGGTAGGCGGTAAGGAGGCGGTAGGCAGGTCTGAAAAGCTTACCTTGCCCTTGCTCGGGAGACTGCTCCTCGCCAATGGTGGTCAGCGTGTCGACGGGCTTGAAACCCATGGGGGACTGGGTAAAGGGCTCCGGGGAGGTCCCACAAGACGACGTAGGGCCCATGTTCGAATTTGAAGATGCCGAGGGTGAGCTTGTGGATGCGCCCCCAACACTAAAATGAGAGTCCACACTGCCTCTTGAGGCGCTGGCGACGTTGCTGTTGGTGAGCGGTGGGTTAAAAATGCCAGAAAGCCTGGCGAGATCCTCCTTCGTCTGGGCATCCAGCCCGACCGAGTATGAGGAACCCGGGGTCGGATTGTCCCTATTTGACGACTCCGGAGGGCTCGCCTGAGCGCTAGGGCTGTTGCTGTTAATGAGGGAGGGAGTCTGCGAGAGCGACGACGACCGTGTCGGCCCGCTACTCTTGCCAACCTTGGGTGACGGGCCAGGAAGGCTGCCAAACTTGGGAAATTCGAACTGGAAGTTGACATCGTTGATATTGTTGACCATCGGGTTGCCGAAGTCACCCTTGGACGGCTGGGAGCGGCTGTTGGAGACGAGCGCCAGGCGCTTCTTGTACTCATTCAGCTCAACGTTCAACTTCTCAACCTTAAGTTTCAAGTTGCTGTTCTCGCTGTTGACGGCATGAGACGCCTTTTCGAGCTCCTCAACCTTGGTTTCAAGATCCTTGACGTGCCTCTCCTTCCTCTCTCTGAAGGCACGCTGGGCCGCCCTGTTTTGTGCCTTGCGCTTCTGCATTGACAACAGTCAGAAAATGCGGGCACATCTCATGGTCCAAACCTCGAATCAGCAGGGAGGTAACCGTGGCTTACCGAAGTTGGTTCTGATGTGAGCGGCTTGCGGCCAGGTTTCTTCGGAACCTTCTCCGAGCCCTCTCGTCTCTTGGCTCCGTTGCCTCCGTTCTCCTCCTCCTCCTCGTCATCCGGATGGCTTCGCTTCTCAGGAGAGTCGTTTCCGTCTGATGAAGCAGTTGTAGACTTGGCCGTGTCCGCCCGATTGGGGGTAGGAAGGTCCCCAATCATCTTAGGGTTTTCGTCGTTGTCAAAGAACGAGTCAAAGCTAGTGTCGGCACCGTCAAATGAGTAATCATAGTCGAGGTACGGGCTCTCTTGGAGCGACTTCCCACTCTGGTCGTTCTTAGTCGTCGGCGACTGAGAGAACGTAGTCGGCGACATGGTCAGTCCGTCCTTAGGCGAATTGGTCGCCCGATTCGAATTGAGGGCAGCGAAGAGCAGGCTCTGCTGCTGCGGAGTAAGAATGAAACTCTGAAGTGGGTTTTGGGCCGAAGTCATGCTGAAGATAACCAGAGGAAAATACGATATCCGACAGGTTTGGGATTATGTCTGGGTTTGGCAAGTCAGGCTCGAGCTGAGGGAGAAACGGTACAGCCAAAGAGAAACAGGGCACAAGTCAAGGCGGTCCAGAGAGTGGTCGCGAGTGAGAAGTGAAGTTCCCCTGCTTTTCTCTTGTTTTGTTGGATTGATCAGGCTCAGATGAACGCAGGGCCCGTAGGCTCGACGAAATGGCAGATGTCCTGCCAAAGCAGCAGATGGCGGCACGATGGATGCTGCGATACTTGCGCTGACGGAGGCGGGCGAGCTATGCCGGATCAACCACCAGCCAGTTGGGGACGGCTGTCAGTGCAGCTCTTCAGAAGAGGGGTTTGAGTGGTTGTATTATGCAAAAATGACGTCCCTCGTTTGTGGAAAGACAACGGTGTCGAGCGCTAGTGAGAGGGGAATGAAAGAGGATCACAATGGAAGGCAGGAACCATAAGAAAAAGACGCCTCCCAGATGGCAGAGGCACGGGAAGCAGGACAACAGCAGTTTAGTTTGGTTGGCGACTGATTGCGTAGTAGTAGGTAGGTAGGTGGAGATGGAGGGGAAGGATTGAGGATTGACGGAACTCGGCGGTCGCTGAGGGAAACTTGTGGCCTGAGACAGCGATTCTTTCTGCCTTGTCTGACAGGACATGCAAAAGGCGCAGTAGGGACATGGACCGGTGTCTCACCTGACCATTTGGCCACCTCGACTACAAAGGAACCCTTGACCAAGAAGATGTGCAGGAGGGCGATTGCGCAATGTCACGGGTGGCTGGTTGTATGGAATCAAGGAGTCTAAGGTGTACGGAGTTGCACGGTGTTAAATCCCGAGGTATTAGGGATCGGGGACGGGAAAACCGACCTGAGGCGAAAGGGCGGAATTCTGCCACTGAGTTATCAATTTGTCAGCACCATCGAAGGCGCTGGACTGTCCCAAGTCCAGACTGTTTCGATCGTCCGTCTATCATGGACCAATGTCACGCATGTCAGCACCACCCATCCTGGCTTATTATGTGACTCAATCTCCTACGTTCACGGTCCCCTGCTCCGGCCTTATTAAGAGACGAGCAACCGCTTCTCAAGAGACGGCTCGCAGGATGAGCCACACCGACAATGATCCTTCTGGTCCGTCTGATCAGGCCAACTAAGTAGTATGTCCCTCGCAGTTAGCCTCGGAACAGCCGAATGACCGGTCACCCTTGACCACCCACAGCCATGCTGCGTTCTGTCTCTTCTTAACCTCGAAGGACAGGAGGCATGCATCTATTTGAATATCCCTTCTGTCCTTCGTCTCCACATGACAGTAACATCTAGAAACCAAAAAAAAAATTAATGTTTTTTTTATTAATATTGTTTAGTGTCTCGGTCATCTCAGCCCTTCTCTATGTCTCTGTCCTAGACTGGTCGACCGGCCAAACTGTCAACCGGTTTGCAGGTCGGGTGCGTGGCCGCCATGTCAAGTACAGCTTAATCGCCGTATCACGGAGTTATGGGGCCAGCTCCACCTTCCGCCCGTTTAACCGTAACAAGTGCCGGCCCCGTATTTACGGCATATCCGAGCTGCTGAGTGTTGGTTTGTGCCATCGCCTTAAGGCTCTTCTTAAGAGCTCTGGTAGGGTCTTGAATTTATATGGGTTGAAGTCTTTTGCACTTATCAGGATGACATCCTACGATCGAAGTTGTGTCGATGGTCAATTTGGTGCCTGTAAGGATAGGCATGCCGACAAGATCAGCCAATGTCGGCTCAATGCTCATTAGTTACCACCATGGTATTGGCTGCTTCTCCAGATCAAACAAGCATTCTGACACTTTACTCGGCTGGGATTTTCTCTCTGGATGTGGATGATATCACAGACTCATACCGGGGCTGCTTTCTTCTCAAATCATAAATGGGCTGAATGAACTGGTGCTGACCTAGCAGGTGGCCGTCGCTGAAGGGACCACCAGATTTGAGGTGTCGCCCCGCACTTCAGCTCCCGTGCCATGACATGGTATCGAAGAGCTCCGTCTGTCAACCCAAACAGCCTCGTAACGCAACCTCCAATAGCCAATCGGGTGATGATAACCTTTTTGTGATACAAGCATCGCCTGCTCCTCACGAGTCCTCTGGTCTCCTAAGGACCCTTGTTGATTCGTCTACAAAAGAGTATCCGTACAATTCTTTGTTTCCTATATTCGATCGGCTAGACAGCTTGGGTGGCTGCTTGCCGAACGCATCGACCTCTCTCAGTGTCTCGGTCCTGTGAGGGGCACTGCCAACATCATTTCTATCCCTCTAGACCCATCTAGCTAGACAATCGACCACTGCGTACCACACATTTTGCATCCTGCCTATCAACTACCGAGGAGGAAATCATGGATCTGGCCTACGATCATATCCAGGAGCAGGCCTTCCCCGAGGAGAAGGATATCGGCGCCCCCTCGTCCAAGGAGAAGACAGCCGATGACGAGTCCAGGTCCACATTGAGTGCCGACGTGCAGGACGCTTACCGGGCCTTTTCATCCAGCCCCTGGGGCGCCAGAATCGGGGGTTTCTTCGGCGCCGTGGCAAAGCAGGTATGGTGTGGCCCACGGTTGATGGAAGCCAGGGTCCTCCGTCTTCATCCTATGTGACTCTTGTATCTAATCGGTGACCGTCTATACCCAGGGCGAGTCAATCTATCACGAAGCTCAACACGAGCTAAGCGCGGTAGGCCAAGACGCATCCACCGGCTTCACCAGCCTCCGCGACAGCCTCATCAGCCGCACTCGATCGCTCTCGTTGACGACGGCGGCGCACCACCCCGCGGGCGCGTCCCCGGATGCCAAAGATGGCGCTGCCGCCGCTTCAACCGGCGGCAAGGATCCCGAGTCGACGCCGACGGCGAGGGAGCTCTCCACCGAGGAGGCGATCAAGGAGTCCGAGACGGTCCTCTCGCGGCTGAAGCTGGCGGCCGCCCAGCGGCTCAAGGACATCCAGAAGGCCGAAGACGCCGCCGACGAGGCGCTCCTCAAGTTCGGCAGCAACATCCGGGACTTCCTGCGGGACTCGATCAAGATCGCCCCGCCCTCGGGCTCCGACCACGCGTCCTCGTCCGCCTCCGACTCCCGGGGCGGCGCGGGCGCGGGCAACGTCCTCTTCGAGAGCAAGGACGCGCAGGGCAAGCGGGTCATCCACACGTCGCGCTTCGACGCGCAGCTGCACGTCATCCACACGAACCCGGAGAGCTTCGCCAAGGACCCGGCCTCGGGGGAGTACGCCTCGTGGTCGTCAGGCTTCAACATCGACAAGAAGACGGACGACGTCGCCGCCGACCTGGCCAAGTACCCGGAGCTGAGGACAACGATGGAGAAGCTCGTCCCGGACAGCATCCCCTACCCGGACTTCTGGAAGCGGTACTACTTCCTCAGGCATAGCATTGAGACGGCCGAGGCTAGGCGGAGGGACTTGCTGAAGGGTGAGCTTTGCCTGGAATTGTGTATCATTCACTGCTCATATGTGGGAAGGTTGCCTACTAACTAACATGCCACTCTCAAAACAGCCGCCTCCGCTGAAGAGGATGTCGGCTGGGACGAGGACTCGGAGGACGAGTCCACCCCGGCCCACAAATCGTCGACAGCGGCAGCAGCAGAAGCGACAATAACAACAACCAAACCCGAGCACGATCGCCCCGCCTCTACGGAGTCCTCCACCACGATCCAAGTGCCCGCCAACCAGCCCACGCTCCCGGCCGTCCGCTCCGCCCTGAAGCCCTCCCCAACCACCACCACCGAGCAGGCGGCGCAGCAGCAGCAGCCGCCGCCTAGCGACAAGAGGGCCTCATCCAACGAGCTGGACGTCAAGTCCCAGGCCGATAGCGACGCCAGCTACGACCTCGTGGGCGCCGCCTCTGGCGTGCCCAGCCAGGCGCCTAACAGCCCCCGGGATGCGGCCAGGAGAGGGGAGGAGGAGAGTGATGAGGAGGACTGGGAGTGAGAGTCGGTGGGTGAGTTTGTTTGTTTTTTTTCTCTCTCGGAATTGTTTTGATTTCTGCTAGTCAGGGTCGGTTTTGAATGAGGAAGAAGGAAGAAGTGTGTGGAGTGGCCCTTTCTAGGCATGGTATTTCAGTTTTATTCTTTTATGCTTGTTTTGCTCTCCGCGATCCAGGGGTGGGTTGCGCGGCCTCTTGTCTTTTGTTCTCTCGCACATCTGGGGTTCTGTTCTTTGTCCCTCGAAAGTGGTGCCTGAGGGTTTCCTCTACATTTTTATCTCCACCTTCTCGACTCGGTTATCTTCCCTGTCGGAGGTGGCATAATGAAGCTGGGGCTCTTCACCCCATGCAGACCGCTGTACACAAAAATACAACGCTCTGTTTTTCTTCTTCCTGCGTAAAGGACCGTCACCGAACAGACCTCCCAGTGCATGCGGGTATGTCATAACGCCGCCACTAGACCCCAGCTCAGAACCCAGAAACATCGCTTCACCTCTTCTTCCTCGTGACCTTGGTGAACCCGTCGTCATCTACTTCAGGCGGCGTCTTCTCCCTCCTCTCCCGCACAAGCTCTGGCGCCTCGGTCATGTCCACATCCCCCCCTTCCACACCCTCATCCTCGCCGCCGTCATCCTCACCATCATCATCATCATCAGTATCATCCCAATCCGTATCTTGGTCCGCCTCCTCCCCCTTCCTGAACATCCCCGACACGCTCTTCCCCTTGCTCCCCTCCCACCGCCGGCTCAGCGCGTCGACCTCCCCCAGCCTCCCCCTGCAGCAATCCTTCCACAGGCCGACGACCTGCTCCGCGACGTCAAAGGCCGTCTCGTCCTGGACGGCAGTCTCGAACTCGGTGAGCATGATGTCGAGCAGGCGCTCCTCGGCGTCCTGGACCAGGTCCTCGGGCGAGGGGAAGGGCGGCTTTGTGCCGCCGCCGGCGGCCTCGGGCGTGCTGTTGAACTTGATGACGTCAGAGATCGGGGGGAAGAGGTCGACCACGGCGCCGGCCGCCCAGTCGCGCTTGTCGCGCGAGTCCCCCCCGCCCATGTTGTTCTCGACCGCGAATGTCATGTCCGCCCAGAGGTGCAGAGAGAGAGCGACGCCGCGCTCGAAGGCGTTTTGGCAGGCTTCTGTTTATTTTTGTTGTGCGGTTTCGCATTGGGCAGAATGTTAGCCGCAGCCCTGGTTGGCGGAGATGGGGCTGTGACAGTTCGTACCTGGCGAAGGCACCGAGGAGCTTGAGCTTGAAGCCATTCCCCCCCTTTGCGACTGTCTTGAGTGCGTGGTACGGATTGTCCTAATTTCAATGCTAACGTCTTTTGTTTATGGATTATTGAGGGATGAGATCTCTGCCGTGCGACATGCAACCTTGCGTAATCCATGTGTTCCTGTCGGCGGTCCCGTTTTCTGACTGGCCCGCGCCGCACCATGTGACTGGCTCGTGCGCCGCCGCAAAAAGCCTCCGCGCCTTACTCATCTTATCACCAACCTCTACGCTCCACGTACCTTCTCCGCCGGAAGGCCGTCCTTGATTCTACACCTCTACTTACTCTCGACAACGGCTTCGCATCGACCAGGCCCCTTTCATTTCCTAGTCTCGTACAGCGACTAATAACGTAATTGTCGGGCCACACCTGGATACGTAGGCTGGCGCTGTTGGCCTGGTTAAATGCTTGCTTTTCGGACAGGCTTTCCCAGCCGAAAAGAACACGAGATTCCACCTGACACTGGGAAGGAAAGAAGAATGCGGAGGCGTCCAGCCGACCGAGAGAGCACGACCTTAACGATGCAAATTGTTCGTTCATGTGCACCTACTTCAGATGAGTCCTTCAAGGCAGCAGTAACAGACATCTGACCCACGAGAGCCGTTGGCGGCACTAACACTCCCTAGAAATGGAGCACGTCTTGCTGCCACCGCAAAGAAGTTCACCTGGAGCTTGAGCCCCGAGGAAAGGCCGCGCGGATGTGACGGCTTCTGTTCCAGGCGCGAGCTGCAGTCAACTAGGACGAAATTCGACTCGGCTAACGCCACCCTGGAATCGACTAGATCGGGAATTGACAAATGACGGGGCGAAAAAGATGATGATGATAATGATGATATATTTAACGTCTGAAGTCGGAATCTGCCCGGGATCCCTGCCTCCCAAAGGGCATAGGACGTGCTAGCGACTACCATGCAGACTATGTACAAGGAATAGCGCCGAGAGTGAAGTGAAACATAAAACGAGGAATAGCTAGTAAATCATGCTCTGGAGCGCGGCGCTGCATTACGTACGTGGTCTTTAAGCCGCATTCCCACCCTATTAACTCGGGGCTGGCGCTCGGCGATCGGTTGTTTCCGCTTGTGGCGGCTGCTGTGGACATTTGATTGCTGATTCTGTTCCTGTGAGGAAAGGGAGTATCGTGGGCGCAGGCGGTGGTAATTCCGCGCCGGGAGGGTTGGCTGCCTAGAGGCAATACACAATAATAATATCTGCACCCTTTTACCGCGCGGTAAACCTTTGCCCGAAAAAGCGATCTAAAAAGCCATACGCCGGGGCTTCAATCATGGCGCCGCCACCGTCAGCTACCGCCCAGGCCATCGTAGCAGATGAAAAGACCAAAATCTTCTCCGAAAGCACGTTCTTCAAGGAGAAGCGGGCACCCGCCCTTCCCACGCCCGATCAGATCAGGGCAATCAATGTGACGACGGGCGATCCCCGCGCAACGCAACCCAATCGGCCACCGCCCGTCAAGATGGAAACTCTTGGTCTGCTTATCAAATACGGGATCGATGTAGGTCCTACCGAGGCGCAGACTCAGGTCATGGTCCGCGAGCGCCTGCTGGGACGGGTGCCGGTTCCAGAAGTCTACGGATGGACGGAGGATGGGGGCCAGAGGTTCATATACATGGAGTTGATAAAGGGAGACACGCTGGAGGAGCGGTGGAGGGGTATGGATGAGGAGGAGAGAGCTACCATCTGCCGGGAGCTGAGGGTCATGGTCTCGGCTTGGAGACAGCTGAAACAGGAGGACTGGAGCCAGGAGCGCCCATATATCGGTACGTCCCTTGCAGCCTGCTTAAACGAACCTCACGCTGAAGGCAGGCACGCAGGCAGTCTAGGCAAGCAGCCGCTCAACGACATCTTCTTCAGGAGTCTTACCTGGCGTGTCGGGCGCATCGGGCCGTTCGAGGGCCCCGACGCCGTCCGCCGCCTCCAGGATACCTGCCATATCGAGATGGACGAGACGGACGAGACGGACCGAGGCGTCATCTTCACGCATAACGACTTCACGCCGCCTAACATCGTCGTCTCACGAGGGCCGAATCCCAACGTGGTGGCCATGATCGACTGGTGCCAGTCCGGCTGGTATCCGGTATACTGGGAGTACTGCAAGGCGCGGATGGTCTCGCCGCGGATGCCATTTTTCGACCAAGACGAGGGTAACGAGTGGTACTTCAAATATCTGCCCATGATAATGGAGGTGGAGGAGGACTCGGTGTTCCATCCGTTTCTTTACTTCTTTCTATCGTGGGGGATCTAATTAGTTGCATGCCGCCCGCCAAGGAATGGGTTTGCCTTTCGTGTTGGTAAGACATGGCCGTGCCCCACGCATCCGACCTCGCCACCCAAGCAGAGCCGTGTGATAATGTCCACGGTCAGGACTTTAATCCCATAACCAATACCACACGAGTCTTGGCCATCTCCGGCCAAGCGTGCGCGCAGAGAGCCTGGCCAACTAGGTGTTATAACCGCTCGTTACTAACTAGCAGAGCAGGAAGAAAGAAAGGGAAAGCCCGGGCCGCTAGTGTGGCCGCAACCCCACATAGGACCCCAGGCACAATCGGAAGCACGGACCATGTGGTCACGTGATAAGTAACCCCCCGGGCAGGCACTGATCTCAATGATCTCCCTGATCACCGTCAGTCGGGACAGGTAGATATACGGCGGATCTACGCTACTATTAACAAGCTAAGAAGCAACGGCAGCACTATCTCGAT
>PYSP01000125.1:0-13808 GCA_003049395.1 Pseudohalonectria lignicola
CGGCGGTGAGGATGTCCCCGCCGTCCTGCCCCCGCCCCCGCCGCCGCGCGACTTCCCGTTCGCGGCCGCGTGCCCACGCGTGGCAGAAGGCGCGGCGGGGGAGGAGGAAGGTGCCGGAAGGAGGTCGCCGGTGGCCGGGGCGGCGGCCGCGCGCGCCTCCTCCGCCAGCTCGTCGTCCGTGAGGGAGTCCCCGATCGAGCAGTTCACGTAGACGCGCTGCTGCGGCGCGCCAGCGCCCTCGACGGCCTTGCCCTTGCCCTTGGGGTCGGCCGTCCCGGCCGGCGGCGGCGGGGCCGGGATCCTCAGCACGGACGAGAGTACGGCCTGGTCCGGCAGGATGCGGCCGGCCTGGATGAAGCGGAGGCGGCGCTGCGAAGTGGGCTCCTCGAGGCGGGTGCGTATCAGGTGCTTCAGGGCCACGACACTCGTCGTCGAGGGTCGGGGGATATCCAGGTGCAGGTCCGGGATGGAGGTCGAGAAGCGGATCGTGAGGAGGAGGGCGGGAGCCGGCGGCGGGAGGCGCGGGGAGGAGGGCCGCGAGGGCAAGGGGGGTTGCTGCTGCTGTCTCCCCTCATCTTGTTGGGCTTGGTGGTGGTGGTTCTGTAGGGGCGGGCGTAGATGCTGTCTCCTGCTGCTCGGGTGCTGCGGCTTCGTTGGGGACGAGGAGCTGCTGCCGCTGCCGCTGCTCATCTTGATGGTCCTTGGGCGGCTGGACGGGGTGTTGAGGGCATGGTGTTAACCTATCTTGCGGACAAGCCAGATCGAGCACAATTGGGAGTTGAGTTGTTCTTGGGGTAGTTTGGCGCCCGTCCGACCTACAAAAGAGACGTCGGGTACTGTCGGTCGCGTGAGATGGGATGAGGGAAGTTGTGGCTCACATGGGACTTTGTCAGGCATGGTTGGTGCGATAAGATAAGAAAACTACCCAAAGGACCCGACCATGTGGGACATTTGGCATGTGGGATGACATGTCTGCCAAGCCTGTCAGACACGCCTAGACGACATACTGCAGTGGAAGGGGAAGCACCACCAGGAAATTTTGCCGCCCACGCTACACAATATATAAATGAATGTTATTAACTTCGCAGGAGCTGCCGAGGCTCTTATTTGTACCTACTACCAATGTAATAGACTGGGTAATAAGCACCATAGAATGTTTCCTGGGCCTCATGAATACCAGACCGTCTCCCTTTCCCCCAGCCTGACCCGACAGAGCGCTGTGTTCCGATCCTATACTTATCCACCTAGCTATCTACCTACCTAGGTATGTACCTACGCATTCCATTAATATTTAAAGCATACAGGGTATCTACAATAATCTTATCATGTCTATAACACTCATCCACCCTTCGATACCATCTCATCTTCGACGTTCTTCCTCACGTTCTCTCCGCTCATCGATCGTCTTGCGTGGCCAGTCTGGACAGATGTCGATCTGATCCCTAGGATACCAGAACTCGAGGGCCAGGAATATCAGGTAGTCCAGTATGATGCACAGGCAGAACAGCTTGCCGGCCCAGATACCGCAGCCGTAGTACCTCTTGAGCCGGTCGATGAGGGCGAAGCTCTGGACGCCCGAGCGGCCCCGCGTGGCGCCCCAGCTGCCCGCCCTGGCCCCTTCCTGGCCGTAGAACTCGACCTCGCTCAGGGCGCCCGAGATACCGTCGTAGACGCGCTCCGTGCGCATGGCCACGTTGGTCCACGAGTACATGGTCTTGACCTGCTCGTGGAAGCGGTCGGTGCGGACCCGGCCGGCCCGCAGCGCCGCGATGGCCCTGCCCGTCGCCGCTACTAGGTCGTCCTCTTCCGGTTTGGCGAAGACGGTCATGTGCGAGGGCAGCACCTCGGGGATGCCCCCGACCTGCGTGCACACCACGTACAGGCCGCAGCTGGCGGCCTCGACCAGGACGGTGCCGAACGCCTCCGTCAGGGAAGGGTGCAGGTAGATGTGGCCCCGCACCATGACGTCCCGCACGTCCTCATGTCGGACGGGGCCGAGCATCTCCACCCGGTCCTGCAGCACGTTCTGCTCGATCATCTGCTCCAGGTCGATCGACTTGGGGCCAGACCCGGCAATGATGAAGCGGGTGTTCGGGTGGTTGTCCAGGATCCGGGGGATGGCCGCCGTCAGCAGGTCCGTGCCTTTGTTGTAGAACAGACGTGAGATGACGACTATCGTGATCATGTCGTGAGGTCCTATCTGTGCCGGAGGCACCGGCCCGTGACCAGCCCCTTGATCTCCTGCGCCAGACTGACCTGACTGGCCGGGCTGGTGCGGTTCGCCTGCGTTGTTCAGCGGCCTGAAGTTCTCGGCCACCACAGCGTTAGGGATGACCGAGACCATCAGCGGGTCCAGCGAGGCCCGCAATACAGTATTCTCCTTACTGCATCAGGATCGTGGCGACTGCGGTTAGCATGCGCGTTTGTTTATCCGTACCTGCGTTCGGCACTGATAGATACACAGATTGGGGGGCCAGGGCATCAAGGCAGGCGGGGTAGTGATGCTGCTCACCATGTGTGGCTGACGCATATCGCATGGTCCACATCGCTCAGAGTGAACTTCAGCAGCTTGTTGGTAAGGATGCTGGCCGCATCGGCGAACCCGAAGAGCGAGTGGTCGGTGAAGACAGTCCGCAGGCCCATTGTCCTGGCGTGGATAATGGCCTCGTGACACAAGCTGCTCAGGCTGGCGTGGCCGTGCACGATGTCGATTCTCTCCCTGAGTACAATGTTGCGGAACATGGGGAAGAAGGAGAAGACGGTCGGAAAGGTGGCCGACCGGTAGATGACCAGGAAGGGCACATGGTAGACCTTCAAGCCGTTGGTCAGATACCTCACCCCGGTCCTGCCCTCGTAGTTGTGCGTGATGATGATGACCTTGTGGCCGCGGTCCATCAGCTTGGTTGAGAGCTGGTAGATGTGACTCTCAATCCCCCCCGGTTGTGGGAAGAAGAAGTCGCTGACCATCGCGATGTTGTACGTGCGACGCATTGTTGCTGCTGTCTGTGAGAATGTGGCGGGCTGCCCATTTGTGCTATCAATACCGACTGCCAATTGTCGATAGCTTGAATTGCTGGTTCCTTATCTGAATGCACCTTTGTCGCGTCCCTCTCAATGCCACTGTCCGACGCTTTCAACGGGTTTACACTCAAAATGCCACGAAGATCTCCATTCTAGGTACGTCGGCAGTCTGCGCACAGGCCACATGTAACTAAAAACTCACTTGGGCCATGGGGTTGCAGAGCCCCTAGCCCGACTGGCTTGACTGGATCATTGAAAGTGATAAGAGGTGTAAGAACTCCAGAACAAATAGCAAAAGTGCTATCTTTGAGAGTCCATATACAAATCAAAAGACTACACACTCTGGTATGTATTCCTCTCCGGCTCGGATAGTTTCTGCAGTGCCTTTCGGGTCTTGGACGGCATCCTCAACAACTCTTTCATAGGCGCTCCAGGAACTTCGCAGTTTCCATCTTACCTAGGTAATTAGAGGCCTAGGGAGATAGACGATGGCAGACACACATGACGTCTCTGTGGCCAGTACTCGGTCTGCTATATGCCGCGTCTTGCCCGGAGCATCGCTCACGACGTGCCTGTTAGCTGTTGCTAGCTTTGGTAGATCAGTGGAGGCAATCGGAGGGCATTGGTTATAGTTGGGTCTCGAGTTGTCGCACAGTCGGTCACCCAGTTCGGCCTGTACAGCCGCAGTTGTGAGGACTGACTCATGAACGGGTGAGTCGAAACGCCCCTCTCCCACTACCTTCTATTATTAGGGCAAACGGGGGCAACCAACACAACGGGCATGTGGTCGCCGATGAGAAGAGGTATGCGGGAGGGCTGCGCCGATTAGCCGGCGTCGATTCCGCTAATCTGCTGACTGACGACAGTGGCTTGTACCAGTGTCGGAGAGCCCCTGGATCGGCAACAGGCTGGAACGGTAAGGCGACAGCAATTGTCGACACTAACACTGTCTCTCTCATGAACTAAGCGAACAGGTTGATTCACAGATACGCCAGGTACCTATTACCTCTCGTCAATTTTTGAGCCCTGTTAGGTACATCATCAGGATTGACTCTCGAGTCAATATTATGAGGCAGTTTAGTCTGGAGAACTGATAGGGCATCGAGATCGAACGCGGTACATTGCATGGATATTTATGTCGTCCCTGCAATTTTCAGATTGAACAACGAAGACGCCATTGTCGTCAATAGCGGTGATCTCAATCAGATCCAGCCCTCGTTGGACCTTCCCAAGCCCACAAGAGCCCCAAACCTCCCGCCCAACTCAATTGACGACCAGTTGCCCTGTCGATCGACAAGGTTACACCGATCTACCCATCGAGGCCAGAGAGCTTGGCTTGCTTGGCGTGCTGGCTCGCCTCTCCTATGCCCTTACACGTACTTTGAGTCCAGGTACACCTCAATCGATCATTAAGCCGTCTCGTCCAGAGTATTATTGCACAGTCAAAAAGGTATATCCCCAATGACCTCAATCCCATCTACATGTATTTCGTTGGTCATGTTACGCAGTAGCTTGTGAAGAAGCGGAAGGTGGTAAGACAATCCATTGACGCATGTCTAGGTAATCCCATTGGTCGCAGCCGTCACCTCAACTGCCACAGCTTTCCAGGCTCCATGCTCTGAAGTCTGGACCCTAGCGCACCACCCGGCCAACTTCCCACCTAGTGTGTCCGTAGAATCGTATAACCTGCATTGCATGTGTTATTCCCGCTCACTCACTCGCCTGTTGAACGCCGCTCACGGCTCACCTCATCTGATAGCGCCACTTCCTAGAAGAGCCTGCAGCAAAGTTTGAGGCTTGTCGTCCTCCAGCCTTCTGGCAAATCGCACCAGCCAAATTCTACGGATCAAATGCTTCGCCAGACCGACCCACAAGCGCTATTGGATTGTCGCACGTTTGTGTGTTCTGGGCCTTGAAGCCTCTCGTCTTGGCCACTTCACCAACAAAAGTCAGGGACTTTTTGCTGCACTAGAGGATCCGGTCTGGCCATGCCATCACGGATATCGCCAGTGGCAATTATATGGGCGGGCGTCTGTGGACAATCAAGCAGCAACTTACCGGTACGTAGTCCTCGCTACGCCGCAGATCGATAGACGACAGGACGTGCAGGGAATGGAGGGAGGAAAAATACCTTTGCAGAGTAACAGGGGTCACCCACATGGATTTTGGACCCCGACCATTGGGTAAATTTAAACAAGCCGGCGCGACATTTGTTCATAGAATGCGGGGACGAGTTGAGGGCGGCCCAGTTGCGATCTTGGGCCAGCCAATTGCTGCCGTTGGGAAACCCAAGATGAAACGGCTGAGAGCAGGGCCCGTCCAGTGGCTGACGCCTCGCCGCAAGCAGGTGGAGGCAGATCCGCAGATACCCCTGAACGGTGCTGAGAAATAGGAGGGGCGCCGACCTGGCGTATCCGGGTTCCACTAGCCTGGACATATTGTCCGTTAATACCTAACTAAAGTCAATGCGGGCCAGACAATCCCGCCATGCAATGGTTTGCAGCTACGTACCCTACTTACCCTCACTGCCACCGTCATGAAGCTCACAAGAAATCACCAGGGTCAAGGTTTGCAGTAAAACTTCGATTTGATGTTCTTCCTTTTTGAAGCTGCCTCATCCTATCTCATTTTGGTTTATTTTGTGACCTTGGTCTCTCGTTTCTTCTCGTCTTCGTAACGAGCGTTGTACAACATTTACATTCATCAGACGAGACATTGAGGCTATCGTCAACCAAACAAGGGCCTGTCTCAGTATCATCGCCCAAGCTCTCCCTGGTAATATTTCTTTTCCTTGACACAGACACAGAGACTTGATTCATTGTCTCGCGGCGTGGTACCAAAATTTTCGTCCCTCCAACCTCACTATCCGGTTCAATTGATTCGCCATTTCCTCTCATTCCTTTTATCATTATCGGGCTCCCTTACCAACAGAACGCGCAACACGACAAACGATCATTGATATCTGGGAGAGGATTTGAGATCCACTCGTTCAAAACGTAATCATAAATCTCAGATTCGCGAGACCTGCCACCATTCCCCGCCAGTTTTGGTACCATAGCATCTTCCCTGGTCGGAACGGAACGCGGGTTAGCCGTCTCAAGCCACGACAGAGGACCCCTTCATTCCCAAGTCCCCTTCTTCTCCCTTCTCCTT
Organism: Pseudohalonectria lignicola; assembly: GCA_003049395.1. Classification (NCBI taxonomy): domain Eukaryota; kingdom Fungi; phylum Ascomycota; class Sordariomycetes; order Magnaporthales; family Ophioceraceae; genus Pseudohalonectria; species Pseudohalonectria lignicola. The sequence continues at coordinate 6,175 of PYSP01000125.1, forward strand.
ATTAATCCCTCCTTTCCCTATCCCTTCCCAAGGGCTGGACCGGGGATTTTGATGGCTCCCTCTTCACCTTCGTCTCCCCGAAATCCGCAGAGAATGGGGTTTATTCCAATCAACAACAGCCGGCCGTCGGAAACCGAGACTGCAGATATACCTCTCACCACAGTTAGAAGCGCTGCCAGTTCGACGGGCGCGCGGAAGCCGAACCAGGGAATCGAGGAGACAATGAGCAACGGCAGCGATGAGAAGCAAGGCCTGTTCTACCGCGCGGCCGGCCGGCGCAAGCTCAAGAAGGAACTCGCCGACCAAGGGCGGCGGGGCACGTACGGCTCGGACGAGGTGGCGCTGAACGCCATGGGCAGGCTATACAACACCATCATCAACTTCTCCGTAGTCACGCGCTACATGGTCTACGTCGTACCTGTCGCCGTGATTCTCGCGGTGCCCATCATCGTGCTTGGGCTGACAGGGAACCGAGAAGGCATCCATGTCGGGTCTGTCTTCGACGGCGAGGGTCGTGAGATCCAGGTCGGCCCGCCTCTCTTCGAGCTCTTCATCTGGATTGAGGCTGCGTGGCTCTCGCTGTGGGCGGGCAAGATGGTGGCCCACATGCTGCCCGTGGTCTTCATGTTCTTCTGCGGGGTTGTCAGCTCCGGCACTAAAAAGTACGCGACAGTGATCCGGGCGCTTGAGATCCCGCTCTCGCTCTTCTTCTGGGCGCTCGCCTCGTGGCTCGTCTTCCGCTTCAGGTTCAGCAACGACGCCATCCAGTGGGTCGACATCGTCAAGAAGATCTCGGGCGCCTTGTTCGTCTCATCGGCCGTTTTCCTGGGGGAGAAGACTCTCGTGCAGCTCATCAGCATCACATACCACCAGCGGTCGTTTGCCAACCGGATCAAGGATTCGAAGCGTGAGGTGTTCCTCCTAGGCCTCCTGTACGACGCCTCTCGCATGCTGTTCCCCATGTACTGCCCAGAGTTCGTCGAGGAGGACACCATCATCAACGATAGTATCGATCTGATGCTAGGCAGCCGCAAGGGCGACAAGAAGTCCGGGTCCGTAACACCGATGCGTTTGATCGGCAATGTGGGCGCCAACGTCGGCCGCCTGGGCGATAAGGTCACGTCCGTGTTCGGCAACGTCGCGTCTGAGATCACGGGCAAGCAGGTCTTCAACCCCAACTCTGCCCACTCGATCGTCATTGAGGCGCTGGAGAAGATCAAGACCTCGGAGGCCCTCGCCAGGCGCATTTGGATGTCCTTCGTGGTGGAGGGCAGCGACGTGCTGTCGCAGAACGACGTCGAGGAGGTGCTAGGGCCGGCCCATAAGGAGGAGGCAGAGGAGTGCTTCGAGGCCATCGACGCGGACCAGAACGGCGACATCAGTCTTGACGAGATGATCCGGAAGGTGGTGGAGATCAGCATCGAGAGGAAGGCGATCGCTAACAGCATGAAGGACATCAGCCAAGCGCTCACCGTCTTCGATGAGATCCTTCTGTTCGTCGTCCTACTCATCGTCGTCTTCATCTTCCTCGCCTTCTTCCAGAGCACCTTTATCGCCACTTTGGCGACCGCCGGAACTGCCCTTCTCTCACTCTCGTTCGTCTTCGCGGTCACCACCCAAGAGTTCCTCGGTTCTTGCATTTTCCTGTTCGTCAAGCACCCATACGACGTCGGTGACCGTGTCGACATCACCGGTTCCGAGAAGGAGCAGCTCATTGTCGAGCGGATATCGCTCCTTTACACCATATTCACCCGCATCGACAAGATGCAGGTGGTTCAGGTACGAAGAATATGGCTTCATCTCACATCCGAATGCACGCATGAGCATTGAGCATGCGCTGGCCATGGCTAACCAAGAGATGATCATAGGTCCCGAATATCGTGCTCAACAACCTCTGGATCGAGAACGTGACCCGCAGCAAGGCGATGAAGGAGGTGATCGACATCAACTGTTCGTACGACACCACCTTCGAGGACATCGAGCTACTCCGCCTCGAGATGGAGAGGTTCGTGCGTCACCCAGACAACTCGCGCGACTTCATGCCGGACCTGGCCATCGGCGTGGCCGGCGTGGGTGATCTGGACAAGATGCAGCTCAAGATCGCCATCAAGCACAAGTCCAACTGGCACAACGAGGCCGTCCGCGCCTCCCGACGCTCCAAGTTCATCTGCGCCCTGACCCTGGCCCTGAAGCGCGTGCCCATCTACGCTCCAGGAGGCGGCGGCGAGCCCCTGGGCGGGCCCTTGAACCCCGCCTACTCTGTCGCCGTCACGGACGAGTTCGCCGCCGCGGGCCGCGACAAGGCCACGGCCGAGAAGGAAGGCAAGCGCATGGTGCCCAACAACCCCGGCGGAGACAAGAGCGAGAAGGCGGCGGCAAACGAGCTCAACACGTCGGCCAGCGCGGCCCGGCTCGCGGCCGAGGGCGCCGGGGCCAACCGGGGGGACGACACGCTCCAGAACTCAAGGGAGGAGTCGCTCGAGCGGAAGCGGACCAACGACATCGAGACGATCCGCCAGGAGCTGACCAGCAAGTCGGCCAGCCAGAGGGGCAGGCGTCAGGCCGGCCAGGCCATACCGCCCATGAGCCTGGGTGAGGGCGGGCCCCGGCTGACCCTGACGCGCGAGGTCAGCGGCGGGAGGAGCGCCACCTTCGACATCGAGTCCCAGACCAGCGGGGCTGCGGGCTACGGGTCGTCGAACCCTTACTACGGCGGGAACATGACCACCACCGCGGCTGTGGCCATGCGACAGCAACAGCAACAGCAACAGCAACAGCAACAGTCACAGCAGCCTCAGGGTGGCTACAGCGTCTTCCCCAGGCAGCAGTACTCGCCGCCTTCGTCGAGCAGCGGCAACTTCGCCGGTCTGCAGGGTGCGGCAGGCGCCCCCGTATCGGCCTTCGCTTCTGCTTCTCCTTCTTCCGCCTCGCCCCACCCGCTGCAGAGCGCGCCGACCGGCAGCAGGTCCAGGGGGGCCAGCATCTCCAAGTCTCTGCGGGGCGGTGGCGGGCCGGGACAGGCTGGGCCGTCGGGTCAGCGTTAGACCCACCACCCTGCCGCGAGACCTCTTGTCCAGTAAGACAACCAAAAAAAAAGCGCGACATTTAGCTCTTTTTCTCCCCCCTTCCCCCCAATGCATTTTTCTTCAAGTCTCACTGTGCGAAGCCGTGAATGACAAGGATCGACTTCGCGTGGAACGGACTGTGTAATAACTATCTACATACCAAGTAGGTATGATCTCTACCCGAAATGTACTGCATGACGTCTACGATGGGTCTTTTTTTTCTTCTTTGAGTACTTTTGCCGTCTAGACTCATTAGAAAGGGGAAGGAAAGGTTTACAGGATTGTGCTAGCCAAGCCGGACTCGCGAAGCCGGACTCGCGGCATGGTCAAGGGGGTTCTTGAAGTGAAAGGATGGGATATTCCTGTAACTTGTTCACTTCCTCCTCCCGTTTCCTTGTTTTTGTCATCATTTGAAATGAAAATCTAGAAGTGCTCGGCAGCGAGGGGTGTGCTCCTCTTATTTTTCTTTCCTTGCATCGGGGCATTGATCTGACTGGCAGGTTGGATCCAGTCATAACCATGATCACACCATATTTGCAATCGTCTTTGCCTTGATGGAAAAGTCGAGGGACCAGAAGAAGACTCTGGCAGCAAAAGAATAAAACATCAGCGGAAAAAAAATATATATTGCAAGAGTTATATTGTACGGTATATACATATGGTGTTCGTTTCAGTATTTGTGACTGCGGGGATGAGAGTGACTCGCTTCGCGTCGGTCGTCTCCCCTCCCTCTTTGTCGAGACGCTCTGGGCTTGTCTCTATAGGTAACCAGACGATATTGCCCACGGCGTTCTGCGTTGTCCTCCTTTGTTTTTGAAGCGTGGTATTTTCTCTTCGGTTCCATTAGAATGCCATCAAGTTATAACGAGCAAGGTCTCTACCATGTCTATGTCTGGTGCCATGCTGCCCGCCTTCCCCCTCCCCCTCACGAGGATGCGTCTTACTGTGATTGAAAGGGAGGGGTAGCATAGATAGCGTCTATTGATTTATTAGTTCGTGGATGGAACTCATCCGTGCACTTGCTTATGGGCACGTTGATATATTAGAGGCGAGTGTGCGAGTGGTGTGGAATGGGAACGATGGCAGCATGCTTGTCAGCCTTCTTAAACGTCTCGGATAGACGGACGTTTCTTGCTGCGTGACCACCTCCTGAGTCCTAAACATGTCAGACTAGCGCCGACGCTCGGTTTCCGACTTGGCTAGCCTGTCGTTTGCACTTGGGTTTCCGGCAGTGACTGCACACCGGATCGGAGCCCAGGCCGCGGCCCGGTGATGGAACCTGGGACGACTGCTTCATGGCCCTGCGCTCTAAGATGAAGGATGAAATGTGGGAATATGGTGGGTGAGGCGGGGATGAGGAGCCTGTTTGGCCCCCGCCGGTTCCCGCCCGTTTCCCCCCCTTCTCCTGTCTTGTTGGGGAAGTTCTCACGAGGCTTAGTCCGCTGGGGGAAGTAAGGGGAAAGCCCGGACGGGGATGGAGAAACCCAGCCGCCCGGGGGAGACTGCTCTGTCTGGCTAGCTTGGTGTGGGGGAGTGACATGGCACCTACGAAAAAGCAAGTACTCATCGGCTGTTTGGCTGACTGGTTGCAGAGCTCGGATATACCTCATGGCTCTATCGTAAAAAAAAAAAAGGTCGGAACGGATGGCCCTGGCAAAATGCGATCCGTTTCACACAGAAAGCGCCAGAGGCGTAGAAGCGGGTTGCCAAGCAATCATCATCACGTGGTCCGCTTTTGGGTGATAGTTGAAGACTATAGGGGGCCAGGTCTCGGGAAGCGCGTGTCGCGAGACAGTCCTGAGGCGTGAAAGCGAGGAATGCCACAGAGGCACGGTGGGGGAAGGCGGCAAGGCGGTAAGCGAGTTGATGATGGGGCGATGACGAGTGTGAGGGGGAAAGTGGTTTGGGACAAAGAGGTGCCACCTCGCCAGCCCGCCGTCCTCCAAAATAGCAGTAAGAGCAGCATTACAGGAGAGGGCATCGCTGCATGCCACCCACAAGGAAAAGCCCTGTCCTAACCGAGCTGCTCCGCGGTGGCGTGGTAGGAAGAGAGGTGTGTGTGCGGAGTCGCATCTTCGCCGAAGACATCGCGATCGTGGCCTGCGAGCGGTGGCCCCGTGGGGGGCACGATATCAGAGCGCATATCCGCCACCCAGTGAGCGGTGTCGTCGCCGCCAGCTCGTTTGAAGGATAGATGTTTCAATCTTCTCAGGTCTGGTACCCCCGTTTAGGCTATTGTGAGCCGTTGCACCACAAGACACACAACACGCTCGTTGTGTGCAAAAATCAAGGCCTCGGGTTAAAGCCGGGCTCCTCCTCAGCGTCTGCGGGAGGGTTTCGGAGTCGGTTGTTGTGTCTGATGTTGTTGGCATTGGGGGGGAACCCGGCCTTGATTTCAGATGAATGGGTGGTTGCGTTGGGGGAAGCTTTTCCCGACGAGTCGGCGGGTGATCAGAGTGGCATGGGAGGATGATGAACTGGGAAATGGGGGGTGGAAGGAGAGATAGAAGGAGACGTAGAAGGGGAGATAGGAGAGATAGAGAGAAAGAAGGTTGAGAAGAACGGGCTTTGCCTCTCTTTCGTACCTGAGTTTTGAAGGTCCAGGTTCTGTGAAAATGCAGGTTGCACATCATGCTCCCAGCCGGCTTCACGAGACGAACTACTTCGACGAGGATGGATCGAGCCTCATCGTTTCAAGTAGCATCCAAGCCTTTCCTTTCCTTGCCTTCTCGGGTTGCGGGTTGTGGGTTACGGGTCGCTGCAGGATGCACGCGTGAGTCGGGGAGATGCTTTTCCCTGGACCTGGGACGGCTCTGGCAAGTGGCAACACGCTCTGGCGTTCACGATTTGAGCACTGAGACTTGACCCCTTTGAGCACCCCATTCCCATTTCAGAACCTGAAAGCACACTCAAGTGCTCTCATTCCCGACGCCAATGTGCCGAATAGATTGGACTATACACTTCCTCTCCTAAAAGGGTGCCTCCATTCGTAAGCGTGTCTCCTTATCGGCCTTGGGCAGGTTCACGTCGCCAGGATGACCAAAGGCGGCAAGGGGAGGGTAATATGTCCAGCCATGTCGTGATTCGACGGGTTGGAAGTGCGCTGGATAACTAGCCTTGGCGCTCAGTCTTACCCCCTCCCTTGGTCCCAGCTGTTCATCGGAATCAGGGTAACGCAATCCGACTTGCTGAATTGCTGCTAGGTTCAGTTGTTAGGCTGCGGTGCTGTTGCTGCCCTTGCTGCCCATGGGGATCAATGTGTTCCGGGGGCAAGGCAACTAACCAACCTAACATACGGATGGGTACCTAACTGACTGCATGCATGAGACTCTGACAAAACCGTCTCCGATGGTGCAATTACCAGACGCATGCCAGAGCCCTTCGGCAAGGAGACTCACAATACTCCGATGGCTTGACCGCCGCCCAGAACACACCACCGCCACAACGGGTGATAACTGATACAGGCCAGCTATTAAAAGCACTCCTTCCTAATGTCACCTTAACCCGCCTACCAAAGTTTAACCAATTTGGGTTGTCCTGGCTGCCCAAGATAGAGAGAGAGCATGATAACTCGTAAGAAGCATCTTTATATTAGGCCTGAATATTATTGGCATCTGTCTACCTAGGTAGGGTACTCGCCGTCGTCATTGTCGTGACGTCCCTACATAGCTCATGTGTGATTGCGCAGAACTGGGATTCACATCGCACCTACCTGGACTCAAGATGGCCGCAAGGCAACCTAATTCAACAGCCAGTAAAGCCAGTGTCGGCAGCAGAAAAAAGTGGGCATCCGGATGCTGAAGCTTCCCCCTCACCGACTGATCAGGGAGAGCAATGATGTGAGATGTGACTTCTCCCTCCTCGCCAGGCTTCGTTCTGGATCTCTCCCCCTTGCTTCGCTGGCACCCACCAATTAGCACGTCCGTGATCGAATCATCGCATTATTCTAGTCCATCGATCTCGGAGGAGGGACATCATCGCATGTTCCATGGCACGCATGGCCGTTAACGTATTCCGTAGGTACCTACCTACCTACACATCATCCGTAGACGTGGAGGAACTGTCACCTCCCGTTACTCTGTATCGCCTACCTACCTTACCGTTGAACCACCACCAAAGCTCATCTCCTTCCTTACTGACATGCCCCGGACAGTGCGTCTAGATTCTCGACGCTGATCATCGTTCCTCAAACAAATCGTCGCTCTCCCCGTTTCCCGTTTTTTTCTTCACATTTCAGCCTGAGCCAATGATCCTTCAACTCGCCCATTTCAAAACAACACCAACATAAAAACCACTTCCGCTTGTTGCATTCAGTGGCACAGTGGTCCCTCCCACCTGTCAACTTATCAACTTTGCCAACTTCCTGCACGCTAAGGCATCTCGTTAGCCCACAGCGGTACCTAGTACCTCCCCTGGTTCCGCCCGCCCACGCTGCCCGTCCCGTTCCTGGAACCTCCTGCTACGTACCTCCCTCATCCCTCTCGGATTACCTCACCTCCCTTCCATCCTTTCCCCAGAGCTACCCCAGCCCAGCTAAATTCTTATTTTTTTGATCCCCCATCCTGCCCC